>APFE030410358.1:0-16184 GCA_000404065.3 Pinus taeda | reverse complement strand
AGAAGACTCCAGCTTCTTGCCAGTTTTGGAAGAGTTCCAGGAATTGCATTAAGCATTCCAAAGTTGTTGGTCATCCTTAAACCATCACAGGTTGAGACTTCCCTTTTCAGGTTGAAGTTCTCTCTTTTATGCGAGGTGAGACCTCCCTTTCATGGTTGAACGTTTCCCTCTTCAAAACAATAGGAGCACTTCCTCTAGCAGAATACTTCATCTTCTTGCCAGTTTTGGAAGAGTTATGGGAACTACACTAAGCATTCCAGTGTTGGTGGTTATCCTTAAACCACCGCCCTTTATACCAACATTTCATAGAGCACATTCATCCTAGTGCTTCCATGCATATTTGCACATTTTGTATTACAACTCTCTTCTTGGACTCATACATAACCCTTCGGATTAAAGGGGGGAATGTTGGACACCTAATCGTCAATCGGTTAGTGTGGAAGCCGAATGGACAAAAGGAGTCCAAGAGACCTTGGGATGTGGAACCCAATGGTCACATAATGTACTATAAATGTATATCATTTGTCAATAAAAAGTGCATTTGCATGTTTTCATCTTTCATATTGTTCTTGCTCCCATGTGTGTTTAACACAGTTCTATTTCGAAGGAAAAGAAGAATTTATGACACTTTCTTTCGAATGAAGATTAATCAACTATATTCTAACTTTGAATATAGACTGATAATGACAAAGAAAACATTAAAGAAACATTAATCAATCAAATCAAAGTAGGGCTAGACAAGGAGATAGAAACTTGTTCTCTGAGACATAACATTCATTAATTAATCAACAAACAAACAAATAGAGAAAAGTTGGCAAAAACTCATTCCAAAGGTGGGAAATTGATCCTAGTAGGATCAATGCAGCCCTGAATGGGAGACAGTGCACTTCAGGTCACTGTCTCTAAGCCAGGGGTGCTCTGCAGCGTATTGTGTCCCTCACAAGCCTGCGCTGGTGACAATGAGCCATTTCAAAAGGCAATTTGACATAGTTTTGACCAAATTTTCAATGCAAAAGAGCTTAATTACAATATATGAACACAAGTAAGGTTTGCAAGGATGTCCTAGGAGGTGGATAAGCTACTAGGAAAGAGGATCTTCCCCAGCGAAGTCGCCAATTTGTTTTGGAGAATTTGGTATCTACAGATAAATACTAATTCCCTAGATAAGTAGCCATATCTAGAAGAACAGTTTAAAGTGTTTTAATCTTTTCCTATAAGCAATAGTTAAGATGAGAAGATGAGAATACCTACTTGTAGTTCCGATTTCCTCTTGTCTCCCTTTTATCAATCCTGTCACTCCTTCCTGTACTTAATACACTTGAGAAGTACCTGTAAACACAACAGAAAACAAAGAATTGATCAAAGCAAAATATCTATTGAATATAAGTGAATGGAATCAGATACATTTCACACATATAAGCATTATAAAACAATACAAACATATGGGAGAAAGGTTCAAACACTTTATTGAATAGAAGAAGGAAATACAACCATTTGTGTCTGATTCAAAGCCATTCCTCCAGTTTGGATCCCATCCACATCACAACAAAAGCATGACAAACTTGTAGCATTATAATACTTGCCTCAAAGCCAAATATCATAGCAACATTATCTCCTTAAAATTCAACATAATCCAACCCCTGATCACTTAGATGAGTGGTCAATTTATAGGGAGATGAAGTAGCTTTTGTCCTAAATGGTGGCATTGAATGACCCTCCATACTTAGAATTAGTTCCATGAGGGAAGGGATGAGAGGATATGATGCATATTAACTCATTCCTCATCCATTTTCAAACTCATAGGAGCTGATAAGTGAGGGAACCTTCTAGGCATCTCCAAAAGATAAGAATATTCCCCAAGCCCTATGTGAATTTCACTCAAACTCACCTAGCATAGGTGAAATGAAGCATAAGTGCTCTGCAGAGCACCCTAGCATGGACTTAACTACTATGTAGCACACCCTTACATGGGCCTACCTACGTTGGTCCCTCTAGAGGCCATTTCTAGATGTCTTCAAGTCATGAAACTATCTGGGAAGGAGGCATTTAAAGGGGTGGCTTGTTTAGGGCATGTAACAACTGAAATTAAGGTTTGATGAGCCCTGAAACACTGACCTTGATGATAGGATTGATGTGCCCAAATGGATTTGTAGCATCCTAGCTCTTGTACTGGCCAATATGTTTACTAGTACATAGGTGCTGGCCTATAGAAGGCTACAACCTTCTCTCTTCCTCCAGGGACCACGTTTCATAAATTTTCAAACAGGATACTCCAAGAACACAACACCACAATTTGAAGGCCTCGGTTCATAAAATTTTCATATTAGACCCATCAACAAAATTGAAGCTCAAAATCATAACCACAATACAATCATCAAATACATCTGCATCAACCAATCATTGAAACTCAATCATCACTCTTTGAATCAACCACAACTGAATCAATCAATCGTTGACAACCCATCATCACTGAAGCAAATCAAAATCAATCAATTTTAACATTCAAAACAATGTCACCAGAATCCAGTCACCAAAACACAAAACATAACCCAGAACTCTGCATCACCAACCAGAACCAACTGCAACTTCAAACATCATATTTCATAATGTATATGCTACTTCGATGTGTCTAACCAGAATGTATACGCACTTTTACCAAAGTGAACCAGCGTACAGATCTGCAAATACTAACGTAAAACTTCACAACTATTCCAGACTTCAGCCATACCCAGATCATAACATTTACAGAATAAAACATGTGTCAGTATTTAGATCTAGACTATCCATGATCAAACCACATAATGATAATTCATTTCAGGCCTTATTATCCCGATCCATCATCCATCATCAACGACATAGGTGCATCCTTAGTTTAGATCAAGCAAATCATCAGCAACCCATAACCTGCATATTTGATCTAACACTTCATAAGATATTCAATACTTGCACACATGGCTTAATGATCTTCTCCTCCTTATATAGTTGTAGGCCTTTCTCAATACCTTGGACCAAAATACCTTGGACCAAAACCTTGGTTTTCCAACATGTACGCGCTTTTCCTCTTGTGGGAGTGCGTGTATACATATACACTCTTTTTGTTCTGCGTGCCCACGTATATATGTTACTTTGACAAAGTGAACCAATGTATACCTCTCTTTCTTCAACCTCTGGAGTCTGATCTGTATTCCTTGGTTGTTAACCTCTTGCATTATGAATTGTCATCTGTGTGAGTTGCCATCAAGGACAACACCTATATCATAATGCCAACAAACACATTACAATGTCATTAAGAAACTAAGTGTGGAATTTCAAGGCTGAAAGACCTCTTAGAATGGATAATCTAGTTGTTGTAGCATAATTACCTTTTTTTTGCAGGTTAGGATTTGATATTTAAACACTTTCTTTTAGTTGCAAGTTTACTTCCAACAACACAATAGAATAGATTTGATTTTTTTCTAGATTTCTTGAATTGATTTCCTTTCCTTTCCTACACTTAGAGTAGGTCTACTTGTTTTCCTTTTACTTTCTGCAATTTCTGAGTATCTCATATATCATAGATAACAGAGCGGTCTTTGTGCAACCTAGTTTCCCTTCAGTTGCTTTTAGTTGCATCATATCAGTGGACGAAGAACACATTGCATGCTCCACACATAGTTTTGACCCCTCTTAATTTTGTATGAACCTTGAGTTAATAATTAAAGTTGATACCCTCAGGAGTTTCAACATTCTTGGCATAATACTGAGGGCCATCATTTTTTGGTGAGGTTCTCGTGGAGGTGTCAAAGTATGTACTATTTTCTTCCTTAGTTTATCTTTTTTTATTTTTTTATTTTATGCAAAAACAAAAATAATATGCATTAGGAATTATTCATTTCAAAAATAAAAAATTACATTGCATTATTATTCTCATTAATTTTTTTTTACAAAAATAAAAAACTATTTCTTCAATACCACAACCCACATTTGATCACGTGGTGCAGTAAGAACCACATCACCGTGCACTTTTGCAGGCATAGAAGGGGTGGTAGAAAAGGTAGAAAAAATGGATGGAGATGGTGATGATGAAGAAGATATTCTTGGATTTCCCATTCAAGATACTAATATAAGCATTCATATGAAGAACAACCCCCCGTCATTTCTTCCCAACTTCCATGGTATGATATTAGAAGACTTGTAATCCTTTATTTTTAAATTTGAAATGTTTTGCAAATCTTATAAAAAATTATTAGATGCTCAAAACTTGAAATTGTTTCTGGCAACATTGAAGGATAGATCTCTTAAATGTTTCATGAGTTAAGGGACTAATTCAATAAGATCATGGAATAATATGAAAATGATATTTCTAGAAAAATATAAACACTATTGTATACATCATGATCTTAAAGAGGAAATATTTAAAATGACTCAAAAATAAGGTGAGAGCCTTGAGGATCTAATAGAGAAATTTATGTATAATGTTAAGAGGGAAAATTTTCATAATTTAGGGTTTGACACACTAAAAACCCTCTTACTTAGAATAATGAGAGATGAGTGGATTGACCTTCTTAATTTAATGGGTAAAGGGGATGTATCCTAATTATCATTTGAAGAATTTTGTGAAATATGTAAGCGAATATCAAGAGGAAGGGAAAGAGTAAGTACACTAACATTGAGATTAGTAAGTCAAGTTGAACTTGCTAACTTTCTAGATAACTTTAAAACATAAATTCTTAGCAATATTAGTTAACAAAATGATATGTTAAGAATGAAGAATAAGAAATAAGAGAATGTTGAAATTTGTGTCATTTGTGCAAAATCACATGCTACAAGAGATTGTCCATCATTACCAGGATTGAGAGAAGTTTACCAAGAATATAATGGAGAAAATCAAATGCCTAAACATGTAGCTCTAAGGAGACTTTGACAACCTCTTCAATGAGGTAAGGTGAAATATCCTTCCCAACAATTTCAAGCTTATACTAAAAAATTCCAAAATAATTGAAATACCCCATTATCTTGGCAATTTTGGCCAACCCATCCTCAAAATCAATATTGGCAACAAGATTGGCAAGGGTCTTAAGGAATACATCCACAATATTAGCCATCTTTTCCTTAATATCGTCAACATCCTTAGTTCCAACCTCAATACCATCCACCTCCACCACAAACACAAGCTCAACCACATCCATTTCAAAGATCCACTCCCACTCAACTCCCACCATGACCATTTCCGAACCCAAACAATAAAGTAGCCCAACCTACTTACAATGATGAGTACAAAATTTCCAAACAACTCCTCTTGATCTAAGTAATATTCATCTAAGGTAAGGAAGTGTTTTGGAAAAAGTAGATTCTATTGTTGTAATTTAAGAACAAAATCCATAAGAAGAAGATCCAGAGGAGACTAAAGAATCATGGCCCACATTTGATGGAGAGAATCCATTAGAACCTTATATCAAGGAGTTTCTACTATTCCTATCATCAGATCCTTAATGTGTTGAAGAGACTGGTCAATAAATAGTAGAAGATTTCAATGGCATGAAGAAAAAAGGCATACAAAATGATCCATATGAGCAAGTGAACCAAGGGAATCACAACTATAATAAAAATTGGTTCCAAAATTTCATTAAGTTAGAGCACCACTTTCTTCTTCAATAGTGTTTGGCAACATCACAGTCAAAGCAACAGGTCTCTCATATTCTATCATATATCAAATCATATCTTTCAAACTTGCATACAAGTTTATCTACAACCTTGTTGTGCAAATGGATCCATTGGAAGTATTCATACACTTGAAATGTATTTTATTTTCAAGTAGAGTAGGACCAAAAAAAGGAAAAGGGAAAAAAGAAAAAAGAAAAAAAGGAAAAAAGCAAAAAAGAAAAAAGAAAAAAGAGAAAAATCCTGAAGTGAAAATCTCCTTTGAGGCACTTGAGGTGGTTTCATTAGTTGAAAACCTCTTTGAGGCAACCTATGAGACTGAGAAAAAAAAGAGCCATAAATATCCCTAGGTGAAAACCTTATTTGAGGCACCTAGGGCTGACCTGCTAATTGAAAACATTTATGATACAACTAGTGGCCTTAAGAGAAAAAAAAATAAAAATAAAAAAATGAAAGAAAAATGATAAAATGTGTTCTTCTTACCCTGATGAATATGCAAAAAAAATCAGTAAAACATAATAGGCAGACCAACCTACACCTCTTGCATGCATCTTCAAAATAATAAGAAAGCCTCCCCATATCACTATTATGCATTTTCTAACTATCCACAACCTTCACCCATCATTCCAAAGCCTTTCCGATTTGTTTTCCTCATTGCCCCGAGTTTCTATCAAATGGCTTTATAATGCTACAAAAAGGTCGCAAAATTAATAAAAAGGGGCATAATTGTTTTTTGACCATATATTGAAAACCGTGCATCCATTTTCTAAATTTTTTTATTGGGAGATGAATAAGGGTGATGGTAACATGTCAATAAAATTTTAGCAAATTTCATTGTATATTTTTCAAGAAATCATTTGTCATTACCTACAATCATTTCTCAATTTTCTCAATATTTTTGAATCCATTTGTCTAGATATTTTAGGGGGAGATGTATAAGAGTGATGGTAACATGCCCAAAAAATTCAGAAAATTCTAATGTATATTTTTCAAGAAATTGACTGCAATCAACTACAACCATTTCTCATTTTTCTCGAGATTGGTGCATCTATTGGCCAAGATATTTTATGGAGAGATGCATAAGGGTGAAGGTAACATGCTCAAACAATTTCAAGAGAAAAAAATATACCGTTCAAGATATATTGGCTAAATATTTTTGGTACAAGAAATGGACACATTTTGTAGCTCAAATTTGGAAAAAAATGCACAGATTGAGTATTTCCTCTCTATACAAGCAAGGAAAAATGAATCAAAAGCTCCCTAGAACTCATCCATTCCATCAAAATGTCTCACCCCTCATTTTTCCCTTCACTATCCATCACTTTCTACTCACAGAAGCTCTAAAATCCTTGTATTTTCCCTCTTAGCCACCATCAACAACATAATTTCCTTCCTCACCACTAGCTTCTCCTTGAATTATCATAGCTCATTGATGCTCCAAAACTATAAAATGGTGAGCATGGAGAGTTTATGTGACTGCTAGAGGAAATTGCACAATCCTGTAGTAGCCTTTAAAAACCATATAGGCTGAGGTTTCCAACATTTTTGAAGGAATTCACTGTTGGAAATACTGAGATGGGGGTGAATCAATATTTCACTTAAAATTAGTTTTTTTCTTTTCTTTTACAGAGCATTAATTAGCATCATATAAAAACATAAATCAATAGTACACATTATCAAAAAGATAATAGACACCATATTTTAATGTGGAAACCCTTTCAGGAGAAAAACCACCAAACGCTTCTCAAATAATTTTATGAGTACATTTTATGCTTCAACTCCAATTGAAAAGGGAAGCCAAAAACCCTAGTACTCTAGAAAAGCGTTCAATTTTCTAACTCCAAATAGAATGACGGTCTAACACCATAGTTTTTTAGCCACTACTAATAGGATTCTTTAACACTTTGCAACTCCAAATTACCTTAGCACCACCCAACCACCTTGAAGTGTTTTCATGCTACAACCTGAAGGTGATTTCAATCACCTACCTTGCACAACCCAACCACCCTGAAAACAAATTATGCCAACTGGGCTCTCGTACCAGGGACAATTACCCACTTACAATGAATAGATTGTTTCAAATGATATGACAATGAAACCCTTTCATCTGCATATGTAAAATGATGAAATCCTACATGAGATGCATGACTGAACAAATGAAGAAACCTTGCTATAATTTTGCTCCAAATGTATAGTGAGATAATGAAATACTTACAATTGTATAATAGACGAAGTCCTTACTGCAAGCATATTTCATATGAACAATCTTCCAGACTCCCATTGCTGTTGAAAATGCTAGTGAAACCAAACTATTGAACTAATGTAACTGGAATGCCCTGTAGATATTCTTTTGATGTAAAGATGTCCTCAAAAAATGAATGATGATCTTCAACACTTAGCAGATTTGTTCAACCCTGAACAAGGCACCCTATGCAATATATATATAAACTGCCCACAAGTTTCCTAGGCCATGAAATATTTCATGAATGCTTCAAATTTGAAGAATAATTAGTGCATATGTAAGAGGTCTTGGTGACATCCAATTCGGTTGATTTCATGCCAATTAATATTAAATACTTTATATTGAATACAATCAAAAGGTGTTAATAAGAATGGGTTGAAGGTGTTGGACTCACCAAAATGTCAAGGGATCTCCCTGGTAAGAAGTCCCAACTAGACCTCAGACTGTTTGGTGTAGGAGTCCTAACAATGGGTCATAAGGTATCGCCTTGACCACGGTTGCACGCAGAGGCAAGTAAGATATCTCTGTTGGTAGCAAGGGTGTGACATATGCAACAAGTCAAGGAAGGTGCATGAATGGTTCTAACACACAGAGAGTGAGGTGGATGCGCCCCTTGGAAACCTATGGAAGCATGTGGCTAAGAAGGGAACACACGAGAAAAGATGCATCACAAACTGGAAAGCAAGTAAGCTAGCAATCCAAAGTGATGGTTAAACCAACAACACATTTCAGTAAGATTCATACATATTTATACAAAAAAAGTCCATACATGCATGCATAAGCAAACAAATACATATATCATTAGAGTAAACAAGTTAGCTGAAATACAATAACAACATATGCATGAAACATGTTGGCTCTATTATATTAAGAAGTGGAAGTTCCAATCATACAGTACAACCATGACCAACCACTAGTCCCGATAACAGAACGTTATAGCCACTGCTGCCTTCTCCTCCAAAGAGATGTACTAGCTCTACACTGCGGAGAAGCCAAGGCTTGTTACAATACTCTCCAAGATTTCTCTAAGATACTCCTATCGAAATCTTGGCTGAGAAAAAGCCCTATCAATGAGTTATGAGGTACTATAAATAGCAAAGGGTGGGATGACCCTTGAAATTCCCCCTTTGTGATTGTTCACCTGTCCTCATGACTCTTCAACTACTCTATGACTGTTACATTCAACTATCGACACTTGGACTTCCACTTTACAAGATGTTACATTCAATCCGCACATGTACCCATGTGAGACAAAATGGCTTGAGCAAGCCATGCAAGACATCACTAAGACTCGGATAGTTGTGAGATGACCAACTCTTCTACATCCTCATGGTGGTCGACCGTGAAAAGATGATGCCAAGCTTGGTGGTCTGTGATGGTGTCCATGCACTCAATGGTGACATCCTGCTAAAAGCAAACTCTTGCCTCTGTTGCATTTGGGTACACTGATATGGCTCCTTTGTCCAAATCATCTGATAGCATGTGCATGGTCTTCTTAGGTGCGGTTGGACCGACAACACACTGATGCATAGTGTCCATACTGATCTCCAAGTGTGTGCTGGTGGCTATGCGCATTAACTATCAAACTGCATGTTCATCCCTAGACGGACTAAGTTCATGTCTTCACCTTGGTGAGTGTGTTAATGGGTGGGATCACATGCGTGCCTACAATTACATGCATGCTGTTGAACTCCCTTACATGTGATTGACAACACTTCTCCCCCTGTCTGCTCCATGCCAGCTATTGGGATGGATCTATAACTTGTATGGACGTAGTTTCATCCGTATGTGCATGTCATGCCCCTTGTTGTACCTGTTCCTATTATAACCCTTCCCTCATCTGTACAACTAATGTTCTTCCTTAAGTTGCTGTTTCAACACATGTAACTCCTTCTTTGTTTCTCTCTCTCCCTTCACATGATCTCTGTGTTGTGTCATCACCTCATAGCCTCAATCTCCAAAGTTGTCTTCATCACAAGTGGATCTGCTTTGAACTTGCAACTTTGTTCTGCCTCTACACTATCAAAAAAATTCCTCTTGCATATCTTGCATGCAGGTGTGCTACCTTCTTCTGCTCACTATGACATTGTTGCCATTTCATCTTGATATCCTTGTCCATGAACAACATGATGTCTTCATAGATAAGCAATTTCATAGACAGTTAACTGACTGCATCCCCAATTGTGTTATGAACGGTGTCTTCAATTATTCTCTCCTGGAAGCCATTGTACCTTTGTTGCTGAGAGGCAGACAAAAACCTATGATAATTGGGACATAGCAACACTCATGAAAAGCAATCTGTCAGTCGAAAACCAAAACAAGTTGAAGGACTGACATGCAACATACTTGTGTGACTGTTTGTGAATGTTGCGCAATTTTCATCGGGAGCCTGGGAGACTAACTGCCAAAACTTCACAAGGCATAGTCCGACCTGTCAGGAGGCTAACTGACTCCTAGAACTATGTAATGCATAGTCCATCTTGGCCACTGGATGCTAAGATTGCGCAATGCACAATTTTAGCTAGCATGTGATGTAGGCCTAAGGACTCCATTGCACAATTTTCTGGGCCAACAGTCACTGCCTCTCAAAATTACGAAAATAATACTGGAGGGCATTGACTTTCTAGATTTGTGCATTTTCTCAGAGGAAGGCAGGGCCTTCCCTCTCAGAATTGCGCAATATTTTCCGTGCAAGGCAGAGTCTGGGCCAAGGTAGCCCAGACTTGCCGATGGATGATTGAAACACGATAAGGATGAATGCATGGTGAAGATGAGTGCAAACCAGAGTGCATGATCATGCATGCAAATAGTGAGTGCAGGATTTAGAAGATGGGACAACATGCATGTGCGTGCAGCAGGTCATTGCGACGATGACTGTTAGTGCAAAAATAGTGGCATGCATGTGACAACAGTGAGATGCGAATGAAAAATGAAACGGTGCTTGTACAAGCTAACATACATTAAAACGATAGCAAGAGTTCATTAAAATCAAGCAGGCAACCCTCACATAAGCCGAAACATAAAAAGTGAACGAAGCGCAGCACAAGACATGCCAAGTGGGCTTACCTCGCGATAGCTGAGCTGAATGTGCTGATGACTCCTAGATGTGATGTGGGATGTCAGAGCTACAATATCGATGTGAGGAATGAGTTCTATAGTCTCCGATACTTAAGTTTTGATAATATCGAGGTCATGACGCGCATGCCACAAATCTAGGAAAAGTGACACTTGGTGTGAGGTTTTCAAAATTATCCTTGCATGTGACCTCCAACTGCTAAAAATAGATCCTTAAATTTGGGGATGCTCTTTGCATGCTACCTTTTCTATTTTGGGAAAAAACAAGCCATGCATGCAAATTATGATAGCTCAATCCTGGAGGGGACTGGTCAACCTGAAGGCACATGTAGCAGTCTGCAAGCCTGGGAGAGGGAGTTTCACAGTTTCTCGGCGGAGTAGAGCTGACTATCCTAGAGGGATTGCACAATTTCTAGGAAGAACAGGTGACTGTCTCCTAGGATTGTGCAATTCCTGGGTTGAGCATCTGTCCTAGGATGAATTGTGCAATTTTTCGGAGGAAGCCTGATAGGCAACATTGCGCAATTCTTGAGCTCAACAGGGCGGCTAGCTGATTTGTAGAAGTGAAGAAAGGGTCTTCTCCTAGATGAGATTTGGTAGATAGTGTAGGAGAATCCTCTGATTCAGTTGCTTCTCCTTGGATTCCAGGAATATTAAGGATGGGAGTAGATGGTGGTGAACCTTGTCTATGCCTTGAAGAAGCTGGAGTTGTGAAAATTGAGCTCTTGGCCCTAGCTATAAAACTTCCCCTAGAATCTCTTGCTCTATGCATGTCATTTTTTTATTTTTTATTTTTCTTCTCAAGTTGGGCTAATAATTCTCTTTCTGATCTTCCAGATCACACTAGGTGTAAGAAGAGAGCATACTCAAGAAATTATTGAACCAATAACTGTTGGGTTGTGTTATATTCTTTCCACATAGTTAACAGGGGGTTTGAGGGGTACCTGTAACCCCACTTTATGGGGTCCGGGGCAGCGACCCGGAAAATTTTTGTTTTGGACCCTATGTTAGGTTGGGTGGACCCACCTATGGTTTTGTGCATGATTTTCGCACATGTTTTTTGGGCGATATTTTTCGGTCCATGGTTTTGGACGCTTCGACATGTATACATATGTATTGTAACATTGAAAGGAATATAATGAAAAATCAAGATGGTAGTCCCAGTTTTGGGATCCAGTGGGAAATCTCTGTGTATATGTGTTTTATGTGTTATGCTCTCGCATTTTTATTTTTCCTGTGATTTAGAATCCGTATGCAGGTAATTTCTGTACGGGGTTAAAACCTACATTTGGTATCAGAGTTGTATTGGCTTCAAGGGGACGCCTTTGTTACTGAGGGGTTTTGCTCGGGCCTGTGGTAGACCCTGTTCAGTGGGAGAACTGCGAGATCGATTCTGGTGGTGAAAGAAGATGGCAAGCAGCGGAAAGATAGAGATTGAGAAGTTCAATGGTCAGAGTTTTGAGTTGTGGAAACTCAAGATGGAGGATCTGTTGGTGGATTAAGATCAGTGGATCGCGGTAGATCTGGGTACGAAACCAACGGGAGTGACCGATGAAGAATGGAAGAAGTTGGATCGGAAGACAAAGAGCACAATACGATTGTGTGTCTCGATTCAGTATTGTGAATGTATCAGGGGGAAGCTACGGCGAAGCTTTATTGGGACAAGTTAGGGACTTGTACCAATCTAGTTCTCTGGTGAATAACTGTTCCTTGCGGAAAAAGCTGTATTACCTGAGATGAAGATTGGAAGACTTTGGTGCAGAGCATCTAAATGGCGTTTAAATACTGGGTAAGTCAGTTATATCTGTTGATATTTTAAATTTCAGATAAAGATAAGTGCATCAGTTTGTTGTGTTCTCTACCAGATTCGTGGGATAGTCTGGTTATTGCAATAGGTAGCAATGCAACTGCTTTGAGTTTGATGAAATAGTCTCAGCCTTGCTGACGGAGGAGATGAGATGGAAAAATATGGACAACCAGAATGGTGATGCCTTGTCTGTACGAGGACGGTCACAGAACAGAAACAAAAATAAGTCATCGAGTGGGAGATCTAAATCTAGAGGGAGATCTAAATCTCCAGGAAAACCTACAAAGGTGGTGTGCTAGAAATGCGGAAAGGAAGGGCACTTCAGAAGGGGTGTAAATCTAAAGCTCCTAATAAAGGAAAGGGATCTGATGATGCTCCTTCTGCAGAGGCGAAAACCACCTCAGATGAAGGTGGGGATGTGTACTTGGCTTCTTCAAGTACACATGTAGATCATGAGCATGGTTGATTGACTCAGGTGCATCCTTTCACTTCACTCCCCATAGAGAGTGGTTCTGCGAGTATGAGAAATACGATGGTGGTGATGTCTTCTTAGGAGATGATAGGAAGGCTAGGATCATTGGTCGTGGAAAAGTAAAGTTGAAGTTGCAAGGTGGAAGGGTTAGAACCCTTCCGAGTGTTCTACATATTCCTACATTGGCCAGAAATCTGATTTCTATAAGCAAGTTGGATGATGCAGGTGTAAAGACAGTGTTCGAGAAGGATACCTGCAAGATGGTTCGAGGAGCACTAGTATTGATGCAGGGAGTTCGGATCGGAACTCTGTACAAGCTGCAAGTAGCACTGTTGTTGACGGGTGCAATAGTTCTATGGTTCCTGAAAATGGAGCAGAAAATCTAGTGGTCTCTGGAGAGAAGACCATGTTGTGGCATCAAAGGGTTGGACATATTGGAGAGAAGGGCCTTCGAATACTTCATGGTAAAGGTATGGTAGAAGGTATGAGTAATAGCTCTCTGGATTTTGATTCTTGTGAAAATTGTGTATATGGGAAGCAGAATCGAGTGAGTTTCCCCTCTGGAGGTAAGAGGACGAAACAAATATTAGAGCTTGTGCACAGTGATGTGTTTGGACCTGTGAAAGTTCCATCACTGGGTAAGTCTGTGTACTATGTATCATTTATAGATGACTTCTCAAGGAATACATGGATATATTTCCTTAAGAAGAAATCTGAAGTCTTTGATAGGTTTAGAGAATTTAAGGCTCTGGTGGAAAATCAGACAGAGAAGAAGATGAAGGTGCTGAGGACAGATAATGGTGGAGAATTTTGCAACAAGGACATTGGAAAATTCTGTAAGAAGTGTGGTATGCACGGGAAGAAGGAGCTACTATTATAACCTCGAACAAGAATGGGCAGAAGAGAATTGAAAAACAACGTTTGATGAAGGGCAAGAAGCTGCCAGTGGGATGCCAGGTTAGGACAAGATTTGGGGAGAGCAGTGAACTGCATGTTACTTGGTCAACAGGTCACCTTCATCAACGTTGGAGGATAAGACTCCACAAGAAGTATGGCCTGGTAAGAAACCCTCTCTTTCACATCTGAGGGTATTTGGATGTGATGCATATGTACATGTTCCAAAGGAGAAACGAACCAAGTTGGATAGTAAATCTGAAAAGTGCATCTTTATTGGGTATAAGGATGGTTTAAAGGGTTATAGCTTTGGAACCCAGCACAAGAAAGCTTATGTACAACCAAGATGTGGTGTTCAGAGAGGTGAAAGATGTTATTAAACATGAAGTCAACCAAAGGAACCTGAGAAGATAGAATTTGAACTAAAGGAGGAAGAATAAGACTCGTAGCAGAGGAGGATCAGATAGATGAAGAGCCACAAACTTTGGCTTGAGAAAGATCAGTTCCGGAGAAAGAAAGGCAACCAGAGGGTATAGTCCATCTGCTTTCTGTTTCAATTTTTCTTTGTCTGTTACTGATGATGATCCCAGAACTGTGACGGAAGCAGTGGATTCAAAGGATGGAAAACTCTGGAAAGAGGCCATGGTTGATGAAAATGGCATCTTTGCACAAAAATGAGGCTTGGGATCTGGTGGAGTTGTCGGCTGGAAGGAAACCCATTGGCAGCAAATGGGTGTTCAAGAAGAAGACAAATGCAGAAGGGAAGGTGGTGAAATACAAAGCTCGGTTGGTAGCAAAAGGTTATTCCCAGGTGCCGGGAATTGATTTTGGTGATATTTTTTCTCCTGTTGCCAAGGTAACTTCTATTAGATTACTTTTATCTGTTGCTGCTGCTTTTGATTTGAGGTAGAACAGATGATGTGAAGACAACGTTTCTTCACGGGGATTTGGAAGAGGAAATCTACATGAAGCAACCTGAGGGCTTTGCGGTGAAGGGTAAGAAAGAACTGGTATGCAAGTTAAAGAAGTCTCTGTATGGGTTAAAACAGTCACCAAGGATGTGTATCAGAAATTTGATACATTTATACGGGGACTTGGCTTCACCAGAAGCAAAGCAGATCATTGTGTGTATTTTAAATTAATTGGTGACCGTGTTATTTATCTGGTCTTGTATGTTGATGATATGTTGTTGGTTGGAAATGACAAAGAAATTATCCAGGATTTGAGACCCAATTGTCCTCCAAATTCGACATGAAAGATATCGGTGCTACAAACTATATTTTGGGCATGGAAATTAAAAGAGATCGGGCAAAGAGGAAGCTCTGGTTAAACCAGAGGAAGTATGTCGAGAGAATATTGCAGAGGTTTAATATGCAGGACAGTAAACCGGTGAAGGTTCTATTCCTGTAGGTGTGAGCTTATCTGCTGAACAGTGTCCCAAGACACAAGAAGAGGAAGAGGACATGTCCCGTGTTCCATATGCAAGTGTAGTCGGTAGCTTGATGTATGCCATGGTCTGGACTAGACCAGACATTGCACATGCAGTGGGAGTATTGAGCAGGTTTATGTCAAAACCAGGGAAGGAGCACTGGACAGCAGTGAAGCGGGTTTTCAGGTATTTGCGTGGCACTAGTGATTATGGTTTGTGCTACCAAGGAAGACCAGGATGGACAGAGTGTTGGATATCCGTGGCTTTGTTGATGCAGACTGGGCTGGAGATCTGGATCAGAGAAGATCTACAAGTGGGTATGTGTTTAACCTATTTGGAGGTGCAGTCAGTTGGATGAGTAAGAAACAATCTGTTGTGGCACTATCAACTACAGAGGCAGAATACATGGCAGCCACTCATGCAAGCAAGGAAGCAGTTTGGTTGCAGAGATTGTGTTCAAGTATGGGGTTAGTACAGGGAGCTATAAGGATAGACTGTGACAAGCCAAAGTGCAATTTTCTTGGCAAAGAACCCTGCTTATCATTCAAAGACAAAGCACATTGATGTTCAGTATCACTTTGTCAGGGATATGATAGAAGACAAAAAGGTGTTGCTGGTAAAGGTG
>APFE030410354.1:0-27831 GCA_000404065.3 Pinus taeda | reverse complement strand
AACTTCCATACGGGCCACGCCCGATGAGGAATTAATGGTGACGATCACACTTAACATAGTTTCCAAGGATTGGGAGGTATTTGTCCAGAGCATACTAGGCAAGACAAGTCTTCTGGATTGGGAAGAACTATGGGTGGCTCTTCGTCAAGAAGAGATTAGACAACTGACCAAGGCGAGGAGCAGCGGTAAAGGGGTCAGGATCAAGAAGGAGGAAGAAGAAGATGCAGCTCTAGCATCTGCAAGAAAGTAGGAGAAGAGGAAGAAGAAGGACCTCTTCAAGGTCAAGTACTTCCATTGTGGGGAACTGGGTCATTTTTTGAACTAGTGTGTAAGGAAGAAGAGTAAGGGAGAGGCTTCTGAGTCAAAGGAAATGCCAGTGAAGGTAGAGAAAGAAGTCGAGGAGGATGATGATTGTACCATGAGTGCTCATGTGTCACTTGAGAAGAAGTGGGGAGACATCGAGTTGTAGTCAGGAAGACTACAGGCAATGAGGGGCATGATCCTTTAGGTACCCAACCTCTTAGATTATACCTTGCTACGAGAGCCCCGAAGAGGAGTAGCATGACTAGAGGATGTTAGTAGAGACGGTTGCGAATGGAGTGATAGAGAGTGCTACAGTGTAGGAGCCCCGAGTAGCGC
The DNA here is from genome assembly GCA_000404065.3 of Pinus taeda. Lineage (NCBI taxonomy): Eukaryota > Viridiplantae > Streptophyta > Pinopsida > Pinales > Pinaceae > Pinus > Pinus taeda. The sequence continues at coordinate 27,192 of APFE030410354.1, read as the reverse complement.
GAGGCTAGCAGGTTGCAATAGTGCGAGAGGCACGAGAATGTTGCACCAGTGCAAGATGACACAGAGAGGTGTGCAACGGTGTAAGATGCATGGAGTTGTTGTAGCAGCGTAGAGGTTAGTAGAGGGAGCATTTGTTAGCAGCAGAGAGGGCTTCAACATCAGGAGTGTTTCTAGCTTGACATGGATGTTAGAAGTTGGGTGGATCAGTTATGTACTTCTCAGTACAAAGTTGTAGTGCAGTAACAGTTTGCAGTAGTACGATGCAACATGATGAGAGGGGATGCAGTGCAGATGCAGTGTTGGGAGGATGGAACAGTAGTAGCATGGATGTAGAGGGAGCTGCTGTATGAATGCAACAGTGGCAGTGGCAGGGCCATGGGCAGTAGTATAGGATGCAATAATGCAGAGGATGATAGGCAGGGAGGCCTAGCATTAACACAAGGACTGACGCCAGATAATCAGAGTGATGCTCAATGAGGAGTATTACTAGAGCACAATCCTCGCTAAGAGGGAGTGTTGGTATGGGGTAGCATCAGATGTGCTCTAACCATGAAAATTAGTGGAGAGGCTAAAGCACATGAGTTATCCAAAACCAAGAAATGGTTTGGATAGATTATACCCGGTTTGGGAGATATTAAAATAATTAATATTTTTTATGGAGTTCCTAATTCTAAACTTAGGAACAATAAAAGATTAATGGGTATTAATATAAAACTAGGTTAGAAGGTTCCAAAAGTCATGGATCAAGTCAAATCTAATCTTAACTGTTAATTAGAGATTTAATCTCGATCGTTGAAGGACCAATGGAAAAGTATAAGAGGAGGCTTGAGGGTCAGTTGGAGAACACACCAGAGTGATCAGGGATTCATTTTTCTAGAGTGGGGTTGCTAAGAAAAGTTGAATCAGTGATCAACAGTGAGGGGCAGTGGGTACGAGGTAGAGAGGCGGGGACAATATTGGGAGATGAACAGAGAAGTAGAGATAGAAAGAGCAACAATCAGTCCATGCTACGTAGATCCCAACACAGGCAACTTAGAGCCCAAAGAGACTGTGTCATCCAGGCAGAGGGTAGAGAGAGTGACGCAGAGGCTCGCATAGGTTGCGTAGTGCATCAAAGGGCTGACGCAGAGAGTCCTGGGGCTGACGCAGGTCAGCAGGAGACTAACTCAGAGGCCAAAAGGGCCAACGTTGAGCTTCAGTTGTGCTGGAAAGGATTCCGTGGGACAAGTTTTTCGAATACCTATTTTTGGATATAGAGGTATTGTTGCCGTGTATTCTTCTCTGTCAGGTAAGCCAGTTTAGGCACCCAATTGTACTCAAATAAACTACATAATAATATAACCGTATGAATAGCTGCATCTGTTTTCCTGCATTGGGTTTTTCTAGGGACATTGATCCAAAAATAACAGTGTCACTTGTGTGCTTGTTTTCTTTCAGTTGATGATCTATAGATGTTGATACTATACTTGTGTTTATTTTCATTATTTACATGATAAATAACTTGTTAAGTAATTAAACAAGTAGGTGAAATAAACCATATAGTATAGGTAGAATTTCTAACGGGTTAGACTTAGAAATTTCAACAAATATGCATAAAAAAAATGACCTTGAGGAAGTGTCTTCATACAAATATCTCATAATTAACTTTCATCACAATTCTGGTTGGACCTATAGCATTGAGAAAAGGATAAATGGATGATGGAAAGCTTATTATGGACTTGAAAATAGTGATAAATCAATAGACCTTTGGCTATGGGATAATAAGAAACTCCTCTTTAATATTATCATCACTCTTATTCTCTTATATGGTTGTGAACTTAGGGTCTACAACATCTCCAGAGAGTCATGGAGAAAGATCGAGAAAACATAAAAGTGCTTTATAACTTATAATCTCAAATCTAAAAACAATACACTCTATCTTATTGTCATCACAAAAGAAAACCTTTCCTACATTGAGAGTATAGCTTATGATTAGATACCTAATGTATAAGAACAAGGGTGCAAGAATCTAGGGCATCGAGGCTATATCGAGATTCTTCTGATGATGATAACAATTTGCGAAGCACATTTTACTTTTCTTATTAGCTCAATCTTCTCTTATTATTATTAGTGTGAGTTTTTTTACTTCATCAAACAATTACCAAAACAAAAGAGACAAGAACAAAAGATGTTGGCTCTTATCCAGGGTAAAACCTCTCTTTCCTAGAGAGGAAAAACCCTTCTGCAAATTTCTCTTATTGAAACTTCAATTGATAAATGCCAAACCCATGACCCATGACCAGTAGATCCTCCAAGCACAAGACACAATCTTCATTTTGTCCTTCAATCAATACCTTCCTCTACTTTGCACATTTATTTCTTCCTTCACACTTCTTCTGGCAACTGATAGCCCTTTTCTCTAGCAACTGCAAAAATCCTAAGTCTCCTTAGATTCCTCTTTAGTGCCTTCCTTTTCTTCGCTAAGTCATCTCTCTTCTTATTGATATTTCAACTAGATAATGAGCCTCTTGTTCTGGTGTATATCTAAGTTTAGAGGTTGGTCCTCTTAACCCTAGTACAGATCTGATTTTTCACACGTGTGGCAGATCTAGGGCTTAGATAACCCTTTTCACTTACTCCCTTCCTTCGCTAAATGTGGGACCTCCTTCGCTTGAGATGGAGGCTTATTTGGAGTCACTTCTTGGACCATTCGAACTCTATTGTGTTGTTGCCCTTGTGAATCTTATGTGACTGCAGGACTACCCTACTTTCTTAGCATGTGTGACAGAATGAGGCCCAAAAATAGTCCTCCCAAACTCAGTTTCTCTTTCCTCTTCTTCATTGCCCTAGAATCAATTCAATGCTCCCTTTCCACACCTCTTTTTCATCCTTCCTTGCTCGCTGATTTTAGAAATGAGTAGTGATCCTTTTTTGAGGTTGAACTTCGCTATATATATGATATTGTCTCTCCTATTTGGGTCGACCTGAGCTAGTGATGCTGACTTGACTTCATGTGTACCAAAATTCATTCTTTAAGCCGACTTGAAGAGGATACTTGTCCTTGTTCTTTGGAGGATCATTTTTGACACATATCTTTGACAAAATTACATAGGTTACATAATGTAACATGCCCACATTGGTCTTCAATAATTACATTTACTCTTTGACTTTCCTAGAAGCACTTAAACATGTTCTTTACCTATCAAATGGGAAAGAAACTCATTCTTGATAATGACAAAGATAATAGTTCTTTTTTCTTTACAAGTACAAAGATCAAAATTAAATTTATGAAGACCAAACCTAGTTACACTTTCTTCAACATTTTCAACCTACTCTAGTACGTACAAAATAGGATATGTTAATTAAATTCAAAAATATCACTTAAACTAATTTTATGTATAACAAAAATGCTCTTGACGAAGTGTTTTCATATAAATATCTCAGAATTAACTTTCATCACAGCCTCGTTGGACCTATATCATTGAGAAAAAGATAAATGGATGATGGAAAGCTTATTATGGACTTGAAAATAGTGATAAATTAATAGACCTTTGTCTATGAGATAAGAATAAAGTTCTCTTTAATATTATCCATCACTCCTATTCTCTGATATAGTTGTGAAGTTAGGCTCTACAACATCTCCCAAGAGTCATGGAGAAAGATTGAGAAAACATAAAAGTGCTTTATAACTTATAATCTCAAAATTAAAAGCAATACACTCCATCTTATTGTCATCAAAAAAGCAAACCTTTCCTACATTGAGAATATAGCTTATGACTAGATACCTAATGTATAAGAACAAAATAAGCAACATGGAAGCTAAGAGGCTTCAGTGGAAACCGTGTGCAACTCAAGCAGGATTAGAATAAAGATGTCAAGTCTTGGATAAATTATTCCAAGGAATAAAGAAAGATGTCACTTTATAGAATAATGAAAATATTAAAAACAATATTACATCTAAATGTAAGGAGATATTGTGGTATGATAATGAATTAGAAGATAAAAGAAAATAAGATACTAAAAAGGAGTTGATCAACCCTAGTCTTTGTGTTTTGAGTAGTGTAAGGAAAAAACAACATTGCTAAAACAAGTGTTGCTGGGTAGCATAGTCCCTTCCACTTAAGTGGAAATTATGTTTTTAGAAAAATTGTAAATTAATATATGAAATGGAAAAATTAATTTCCTACTAAAAGATAAAGATTTAAGTAAATTTGTCTTAGATAATAATAACACTTTCACTTGCATGAAATATGTATTCAAAAGCTAAAGATTTTAGATTGAGTAAAAACAACAAAATTTTAATTAATTTTAAACTCATATTTAGTTTACAGTTTGTCAAATTTCAACTTAGATTGTCATTATTTTTTACTTTATATTTAACCTTGATTATTTTATTTTTAAAATTATATTTTTTTTAGTTATTAAAATTATAAATAATGAAATTTATTAACCCATAACATATATCTTTCAATAAAGAAAACGTCCTTGATTTATTTTTTCGCTATTCATTTCACCAACATACCTTTCATCTTCCCTACCTGTTCGCTAATAAAATATATAATCAAAGGTAAAAATAAATTCATCATCAAAAAGGATGAATAGAAGCACAACATGCATCTTATGAAGCTACTACCAATAAAATATAGTTCAAAATGGTAGAAAGAATCACTTAAACTATATGGGTTGATCAAACAACACATAGAAGCGCAACTTAAACTATATATCCGTTACTTCCCATTATTCGCATAACTTACATTCTTAGTCTATTATATCGATGTTTTTTTAATTATATTCATGACCTTTCACATACGTTGAACACTTGTAGCATCTAAGATTCAATTGGGATGAATGTTTCCTTCGTTGTTTATGCCAAAACATAGAACTCGAACACGTATGTATCTACAAACCACTTTGGTGGTAAACAAGAAAAAGGCTAAAAAGCATGTAAGGTGAGTAATCATAATCATGTATATACAGCCAATATCAGCTATTTGTTCAACTTACTATCACCGTTCCATGTCCACGTGATTTATTTAAGACCAGGCTTCAGGTCTTGGTTGTAGAACTTAAAGTACTCTAGCGTATCCCCGTAAGTCTTGAGAAGTTCAACCAGCAAGAGCGAGGGTTTTACTTCGAAAATCTTGAAATCAATACACAAAGGCCCTTTCCATCCCTGCGGTGATCCCTATAACCGCAGCTCATAGTGCTCTGAATTCTTTAAGTTGAACCAGAATAGCTTGGCGGTCTTTTCAAGCTTCAACATTATGCTCAATGTTGGCTTAGTTGACGTGAACCTCGACTCTTCCTCTTGCTTCTCAACCTTGTTCTCGAAAAACCCCGTGAGATTGAATGTTGGCGAGTGGGAGATGATGTTGAAGGTGTTAAGATAAGTCGGTTTAAGGGTGAAGAAGATTGAGCCAGCATTGACATCTGTGTGGGTTTGTGGGCACTTCAAGCCCCTCAAAAACCAGGGGACCTGTATTAGCTGCGCAACGATGATTCTTGTCGAGGGCTTCAGGTTCAACAACCAAAGGATAAGCATTCAAATTTCAGAGGAAAACCAAGGCATATATACTGTGGTTTCCAACAACTGTCGCGTACCATCTGCTTTCAGTTAACGCACCAGCTGCCTTAGGTTCCTTCTCAAATGCTGATATTAAGGGGCATCACAATTATGTATAGATAGTATTATATTTTTTAGTAGAGAGTTTATGGATGAGATTGATCATGGTTAATTCTCATATTGAGACAATATTTGTCATAATGTAATGCTGGACCATGGTTGAACATGATTGACCAGGAGAAACAAATAAAGTTAAGGTTGATATTAAAATTTTTGTCCAATCAAGTGTTTACAAATTATTATTTCTAATTGTAATAAAAAATATATTATTTATTTATAAAGTTTAACGTTAAGTTTTTGCATAAGTCAAAATTAAACTAATAATAATCAAACTGTGAATCGATGCTTATTTTGGCAGGGATTAATAAGAAGATCCATGGTAAAACAAAGCATTCGCAATTCCTAAAATGTATGAAAATGAAAAACAATTTCTCATAATATATTTCGAGCATTATCACATTAAATTTCAATTCCAAAATATTTGTTACATTACCACATTAAATTTCAATTCCAAAATATTTGTTACATTACCAGCTTTATAAACCTTTTAACTTTATCAAAATTACAATGATTTAGCAATATTTCTATTAAACTTTTTTATGGTTTAAAGTAAACCCAGTAATGTTTTACTTTTTTAAAGATCAAAGTAAAGACATATTTATATATATATATATATATTATATATTATATATATATATATATATATAATATAATTTTTATTTGTTTTATTTTTAAATAGAACATTATATTTTCATTAATTTAAATTAAATATGCTAAATTGTTAATATTTATAATAGTTTTCAGATAATTTTAATTTCAAAACTGATTTCAATTAACTCATAATACTAAAATATAGATAGACCAATTATTAATATTATTGAAAATTTTAATTTATTTTATTTTTTTCTTGGAAGTAGAATTTTTGGAGACTTAGTAAATTATTTAATAATTATAGACTAATTATAATATGTACTTTAAGATTTTAACCACACAATTAAAAACAATTTGTTCACCAAACCACTTCAAAAAAATTGCCATTTAAGAAAAAATTGTAATTAAATTTTATAAAATAAATTTGCAAACTGCATGTTATTAAATCAATTGTAACTATTGAATCAAAATTAATCGATTATAACCATGAGGGGGCGGAGAACCCAAGGTTGTCGGGATACGTGCCTTTCCTTCCCTAGACACTAATGTGTGTGATAAGAAGGCAGGATGCGTGGCAAGACATGCAACCGCAAGCCCGTGTGAAACCACCCATTGTCGCTCCAGCGCATTTATGCGAGGGAAGGTGGGAGTTCGGTCTCATACGACGCACAATGGGTTTCGTTATCTTATTATGCTGATGGCAGTTTGGGGTGAGGGTTTCAAATTGACTCCTTAAGCCAACCCCCTGGCTTATTGATGGTTATTGGAGATTCGAAGCAGCGACGTGCTACACCTCAAAATGTAACAGAGGTGGCACAAGTTTGCATAAGAGAGTCGTTTGCCCCTCGGTTTTCTATTTATTTTTGTATTTTTCGTGGTGTCCTCCAAACTGGGTGAGCTTTTAAAATCCAAATTGCCAGTGGCTCTAACCTAGTAATTTGTATGAGTTGTGGTTTATTGTAGTGTCTACTCTAGTGAGCACCATTGGAGTTGGACAAAGTGTCATTAGGGAATTGGGTAGGCCTTTATCCCAATTGAATCTCATTCCATTGGGTCTGAGTTATATTGTGGCTCTTCGACCCACTAGTGTAGTGGTGTGTGGTCATCTAAGGGTGTTTGTTTACGAGTGTTTGGGCTTCTTCTTGTGGTGGTGTACTCTGCTAGAATCGAACTGGTGGTGGGTGTCCAGAATTGGGGGTGCAACGAGTTCAAAGTTGGAGGGCATTGTGCTCAATGGTTGGAAACAGTCATAGTCGTGGCTGAGTCTGGAGTGGGAGTTGGACCCACTAGCGGAGTATGTGAAGGGAGGCCACAACTGAGTGGGTGTTAAGGTGGTCCAGGGGAGGACTACATGTGAAGTAGAAGGCAGACGTGCGTCGAAGCGAGGAGTGAATTAGCAGATAGCGAGGAGTCAGCAGCTGGAGTGCACAGCGTTGAATTTTGCAGGCATGGCTCTACATCATCGCTTCCATTTAGAAGGTAGTGTTAGTGGAACCACAATGGAACCTAGGCCTTGGTGTTCATACCAGAAAAAGGAGGAGGAGGAGGTTGGGTCGAGCATGACTCCAAGGTGAGGTTCACCGAGCCCTCGTTGAGGTTGATGCCCAGTCAAGAAGAAGAAAGGAAACCGCTCTCGTGCAACTCCAGCACCCCCAAGGTAGTCAGTGAAAATGCAGATGGAGACTTATGAGAAAAATCATCGTGAGGAACATAAGGCAATGATGGTGACTGTGTCCCAACTTCAATTTACAATGTCACTTATGGGAAGAGTGGTGGTGGTATGGCGTGGGCATATGCACATTCCAGACAAATCCATGCAGCTTGTGGCCTGACTGGCTCACCTGGAGCAACACGTGAGCTTCCCTTTTTGTCCCCCACCCTCCACTAGGGATGGGGCAAGACAACCCAACCTTTGTCAACTCTGACGATTGAGTATGTCTTTTGGTATTTCATTTATTCTGCCAGTTTTTTGACATTTTTTTCCTTTATCGTTATGATTGGCTCATTTCTATCTTTTTTGGAATGTTAGTTTTAGTCTAGTGGCAATGGTCAACAAACCCGAGCAGGGTAGGACCAACAAGATTTTTAAAAATAACCATATAAATATTTACATTTCCAGTTAATGGAAAGTTCTGACTGATAATAATAATTATTATTTAATAATAATAATAATTATTATTATTATTAAATGAAAATTACTTTATAAGTTTGGTAACTAAATAATTTTGTAATTTTAATTTAATTTCCAAATAAAGATAATATTTATAATCAAAATATCTATTAGTTAATCAGCTTAATCAGTTTGGTACTAAGTAATCTTGTAATATTTAATTTATTTCCAAATGAAGATGACGAAATTCAGATTTATAATCAAAATATCTTGAACAGTATTACATCAACAACTCTACTCAAACACTCTTATTGTCGGATTTTTGGTTTTTTTTTCAAGTTTTGCCAGATTCCCGCGATTTTTGGTTGTCCGCGCTCTCTAAATGAGGACATTATCTTTGGGTTTAAGTCATGAAAAAATTTAAACACACTATACCAACACGGTTGGTTGAGTCGTGGAATAACCCGTAACTAAGTCAATTAAGCTCTCGGGATCAACTGCATATTTGCTTTAACGTTCAATGGGTTTGTTTAAGTCGAGGTTTTGTGTTGTTTAATTCGATAAATTGTTCGATTGTTTTACCGAAATCTGCATCCCAGAATTCGTCGTTCCCGCCCTTTCAGCATTTTTATAGTACTATTATCCTAGGAAGACTACTTGAAGTGAGCAGGAATGAACCCCCCTTTCCATACGGCTGATTAGGCCATGAAACATGTCAGAAACACATTCGTACAACATAGGAGACTGATAAGCACAAGCACCAATACCACCCATGAACGTTTCAGTTTTCTTTCACAAAAATTGTAGCAAAATATTGCTTCGGAACTGTTAAAAACTATGTAAACCTGAATCAAATTTCAACGCACATCGCGATCCCACTGCGTATTAATTCTCAGAGAGCTGAGGAGCACCTTCAAATTGGCGTTGAATTTTTTTAACCGAATACAAAATAAGTGTCCTAAAATCCTTGCAGGCGACTGCACACATTGACACCCCACTCGGCTCTGCTCCAGTACGCCAAAGTTCACACTGCTCATGTACACTGTAAGTCAGAGATCTGCGGTGATCCACACGCTGCTCACAATGAAGCTCCTGCGTAAATACTAAACAGCAAAGCAATCGAATGATGGACAAAAATACACACCTTTTCAGCGTACTCTCCAGAAACGCACATATTTTTTATTTCCTTAGCACTCCCATGACGGAAGACGGGACCAGGCCCATACGGGTATTCGATACCAAACTTAAAATTGAATACGGCACCTAATTCTATATTCATATTATTAAATAATGTTTCATATAAATACATCATAAATACAGTGGTGTTGTTTCAAGATAGGTAAATTAATTTGGACATATAATCAACTGGTACAGATAATCAATTGGTTAAAAGAATATCTCAACCACACACTAATTTAAGAAGCAATTAGATCTAAATAATTCCTAAAAAATATGAACAAACTCCTTTACATAAAAAGAATCACAACCAAGACAAATAGGAATTATATCTTCCATTTTTTTTAAATATATGTTTTTTATCATGGTGATAAGACTCAAAATTGTGATCTGATTTTGTAAAATTGTACTAAATCATTTTTATCGAAGCCATTTACATTTTCAGATCTTGTTTCTGCTTTTTCTGCATACTTTGAAATATATTTCAACACAGCATGGCAAGAAAGGACTGGTTGGCAATCAACATTCGCTCTCCAAATAGAGAGTAGATCGACATTGTGAATATTCAACCTTTCATCATTGTGAGCAGGGACATAGGTTTTATGACCTTTATCATCAATGAAAAGTGAAGAAGTGGAATTCAACTCCCATGGTACTCCATATCAGCAGCTAAGTACATTGTCTTTCTTACGAAGACAAGAAGATTCATGACACTTTGTATGACGTTGAACGCAGTTGACGAGCTCTGTATAGTCTTCAAACTGATTGGACGCGAATATTGATGCTGTGTCAAGAAGACATGGGTTATGAATTGTTGATTGGTGAAGTGGAATATTTCGGTGTTCTGCTTGGCGTGGATTCCAGGCAGTTATGTAGTGGTCGAAATATTTCTTTGCATTAGTAATTTCTAGTGCATTGTCCCAATCAAGTGTGTCCATGTCTGGTGCATTTTATAGCCAGAGGAAGCCATGAATGTGTGTGGATCCTCGATGTTGCCATTCGTATCTGAAAATAATATGAAGTTTACATATGGATAATACATATATGTACAATGTATAAAATTAATGTAGAGGGAAATGGATATTAATTAATACCTGCACCAGTAGTCGATTGCATGGAGGCCTTTTTGTAGGATTTCTTCAAGGAAAATTGTGAATCTGCAATGCATATATTGGGCTATTAGATGTGGGTTTTTAATTGTGTTTTGAATTTTCCATTGGAAGGGGTTGACTGAATTGGTAGGAACACTGTTGGGCATGATTGTGTGCAAGTCATGCCATTTAGTATCAGCTGCGCTGAGAGTGAAGAAGAAGGTTGGGCTTCCTATTTGCGTGATCATATTAGTCAGCTCAGATCGTTGTTTGTTCCAGAAAGACCGTGTTCCTCGTAGGGCTGAACCGAACCGCATTATTTGCTCTGGCAATCTTGATTCTGGAGAGTCATGCAGATACTAGCGTAGATCTGAAACTGTTGTTGGCAAGTTGTTTTCAATGTACTTTTTCACGAAAACATTAGCTGTTGCTTGGCTACGGTGGCGCAATAGAATGTTATAAAGATAATAGCGGAATCTTGGGTGTTGGCCGAAGCGGTTATCATGGTAGTGCAGCAAGTGTAAAGCATATTCATGCATCTCAACTTTTGTAAGTCTTGGTTGCATGATCATTGTGTTTCCTGTAGGGAAAAGTGTGGGGAATGCCATGGAAAAGAGGCCGATGGTGTTGTATTCATTTATAGCAGTTAAAGATATTGGAGGCCAATCGATAGAGCTTGTTGAATTTGAATGGGGCAAGTGCAAATAGTTACAAATGTGCTCAAGCTCAGTGCATGAATTTGGGAGGACTGGAACGAAAGAAGAGGGTTGGATTTCTGATGGAGGTAGCATGACACTAGTATCATACGTAGAATCAGTAGTGACTTGATGTGGTTCAAAAGAGGAGGTGGTTACATTATGGAGAAGGGAAGAAATGTCTGTAGGGTGATTTGGCAGCGCAGAAAGTGCAGATGAATTGAATTGAACTTCACAGTAGTAAGGGTCATTTTTTATTTTGTATTCAAGGGCTGCAAGGACGTGTGATTTGCAAACGAAGAATTCGTAAGCTTTTTCAGATGGAGTTTGCCTTTTGACAATGAGGATGTCTAAGTCAGAGAGCATTCGGGGTAAGTATTTGGCAATAGTGGTGATGTCTTGAGGGAAACTAATTGTATGGCCACTATATTTTTATTGACCACCACGGGAATGAGTGACTTGTAGAATGGGGTTGACACGTGCGATGAGCATTTCTTCAACCTGTGTTAACTGGTGAAGGACATAGGGTTGTTCTCCAGGGTCCATGTTGTTTAGTTGAGAAAATAGACTGGCTGATTTGGATGACGCACAACGAAAACAAGAGAGTCTACCATGGAAAAGCTTTGTTTTCATTCCTGGGTATGCTTCCTTGCATATTGTGCAAACATGCAAGGTAGAAAGTCCATCAATCCTTTCTCGAAAGCGACGGTGTTCATCAGTAAGGGGAGGGTTATATTGGAATTGATGAATGTGAGATGGGTTGGGTTGTATAGTTGGGAGTGCATTTGAGGTGGGAAGGGATGTAGAGGAAGTAGTAGGGTTGTTGCGATTTTCATAAAGTAGTCGACGTCGTGCATTTATTCTATCCTTTTGTTGTGCATAAAGAAGACGGCACCGCTCGTTTTTGGCTGCAACTTGATTGTTTGTTGGCATATCTAAACAAGTACAAATAATTATCGTTAGTTTTGCTAAATGAGTAGTGCATGTTTGGAGAATGTAGTACAAGTATTAGAAATAACTTTTTTTAGGTAGACTAGGTAGAAGGAAAAACATGCAATTAGGAGTGATATAAAATCATAAGTTATTTTGGCGTCTAACATTGAAAGGAGAGAAGCAAGATAAAAAATATGTTGCTCCCTTCTTCTTCAATTGTTTTTTTTGTTTGGCATGTTTGAACGATAAAATGAATAGATTAGCAAGCAAGAGATCATTGTATAGCATGTAGACAACGAACGAGAAACATATGTAGTAACTCTTTGCAAATCTTAATATCTATATTATTAAAATGTAAATGGCAAACATACGTATTTTGGAAGGTCTGGAAGAGAGTATTTGAAGTGAAAGTTAAAGTTTGTGTCATAATAACATGGGTGTGTAATTTACAACACTATGAGACAATGAGTTGTGCGAATATGTTTGTTTATGTACAAGAAGTCGTGTTTGAAGAGACCCTAAAAAGCAGTTCACAGGTGGCGAACAATAGGTCGTTTTGAAGTGGACATTGCTTAAAGGTCAGGCAGTGCTTCTTTGCATGCAGAGGCATATTGAATTTATTCTGAATTGATCAGTATTGGTTGCAAGTGTTGAATACTGTCGAAAAAAATATGCTTTAATGCAAAGTGTTAGTTGGAAGCATCATCCTGAAATTCGGCCACAAATTTCCTGCAAACTAGCTGGTTCGATAGAAAGAAGGAACAAGTCTTTTGTCATGATACCCATGAGCTCGTTTCTTGCATCATTGAAAACTGTGACGTTCTGCAGATTCCCGGTGTGGTCATGTAGTTCTATTTTAAGTTTGTACCGGTAGTCACATTCTGGGAAGTTATCGTTACATTTGTACAATGCCATCCCATGGAGGAAACATGGGCCGTGCTTTCAAGTTTCTGCAGATTTTTCTTGTTCCACATGTATGCTTGGTATAGACCAAAGGGCATCCTTCTAAAATTATTCTATGCAGGGCCACAGGGCATATGCGGGTCACAGAAAGCATATAACTCCCAACAAAAGATAGATGCTTCCCTTCATATTTCAACCCAAATATGTGGCAGTTCATATGAGAATTGAGAAAGACTGGATGATCCAGTGCAAGAAGCTTGAGATCAGGGCTAGAGCTAGAAATGGCAAGGACTTGAAAATTTGTAGTAGTAAGGAGGAAATAATGAAGAGGGTTGCTAACATTCCTGGACTGGAGAAGCCCTCTGTTTTTTGCTGGCTGTTGCCGATGATTTTTTAGAGGACAAAGTGTTGTTAGAGGGAATTGGACAGATGTCAACTGTAGATTATAAGAGCCAGAATGTGCACATTCTCCAAGGGAATGATTATTCCATTTCCAGTACTGTTTGTTTATCTTCCATTTTAACAAGATCTGATTTTGAAAGTGGAATGAACATTTCAGGAATTAAAGCAAGCATTATTTAGTATTGAGTATGGAAATGCATCAAAATGTGATGTTGAATTCTTGTATGTGAAAAGAATATGTATACGTAGTTTTTAGGATAAACTGACTCGAGAATTATACCCTACTTTTATGTTGAACCATTTTAGTTTATATTTCTATTAATCATAATACCTCTGGCGTAGCTTGTGTCAAACCGATATAATTGTTTTGAATGATCCATAGGAAAATACAAATTACAGATCCTAAACAAAGATATTCAATTGGTACAAATGATGTGCAGGCATTGCAAAGTTCCATATTCCAAATGGTTGTTTGATTATTTTTCCAAACAAAAGCATCGTATGCAATGTAGTGTCCACGTTCTTAAGAGCAGATAAATAATTCCAATTTGCAATCACAAAGGATGATCCAGTTTTATGTTGCCTTCCCATGTCATGACTAGCTACAGTTTTTAGACTAGGTCAAGAACCTACTACAGAACAAAAGTATATTATGAACTGCAATGTCCATCTTCACAAAAGCACATACAACAAATCATAGTTGTAGGTTATGATATCTGTAATGTGTGCATATGGATGCCTAAGTATTTTCAGTTGATAAACGAGTAGTGCATGTTTGGAGAATCTAGTACAAGTATTAGAATTAACTTTTTTTATTTGAACATAGAATTACTATTTTTTATTTCAACATCGGTGAAGGTAGGTAGATTAGGTAGAAGGAAAAACATGCAAATAGGAGTGATATAAAATGAATAGATTAGCAAGCAAGTGATCAATGTATAGCATGTAGACAACGAATGAGAAACATATGTAGTAACTCTTTACAAATCCTAATATCTATATTATTAAAATGTAAATGGCAAACATACATATTTTGGAATGACTGGAAGAGAGTATTTGAAGTGAAAGCTACAATTTGCATCATAATAACATGGGTGTGTAATTTACAACAATATCAGACAATGGATGTGCGGAAATGATTATTTATGTACAAGTAGTCGTGTTCCAAGAGACTCAAAGAGAAATTCATAGGGGGCGAACAATAGGTCGTTTTGAAGTGGACATTGCTTGAATGTCAGTGAGTGCTTCCTTGCATGCAGAGGCATATTGAATTTCTTCTGAATTGACCAGTATTGGTTGCAAGCGTTGAACACCGTTGAAGTAGTCTACTTTAATGGAAAGTGTTAGTTGGAAACGTTGTCCTGAGATTCGGCCACAAATTTCCTGCATATCAGTTGGTTCAATAGAAAGAAGGAACAAGTCTTTTGCCGTGATGCCCATGAGTTCATTTCCTGCATCATTGAAAACTATGACATTCTGCAGAGTCCCGGTGTGGTCATGTAGTTCAATCTTAAGTTTGTACCGGTAGTCACATTCTGGGAAGGAACCGTTACATTTTATACAATGCCAAAGATTGTTAGAATGCTCCACAACCTTCTTCATGCATTGTTTTCCATTGAAATCTAATGGACATGCTAGAAAGTCGAAGTCGTCCATATGAAGAGCAGTAATTGTTGCTCGAACTGAAACCCAGATTGCCTTATTGGAGAGTTGCATGCTGGCAATTTCATAAAACGTCTTTCGTGGTAGGGCACGTTTCGAAGCAACACCATAATTCCTACTCAAAGATGGAGAAGAGGAGTTGTAACCTGTTTCACGGAACCATGCATGTAGTTGGTGAGTTTCTTCAACTTGTGGATTTATTGTGAGAGTGCTTGTTGGTATCGTCCCTATTGTGGTGCCATTAAAGGCAGATACGCGACCTCCTTTGATTGCAAGGATTGGTGGGTTATCGAAAGAGTAGAATTCAGAAAGGTTCTGTCCTATATAGTCACAATGGTCTCCCCATAATGTTACATCAATGCTAAAACCCGACTTGTCTTTAATATTAGTGTTTTCCTTAATGTTTCACTTCCATCTTTCCGTCAAATTGTTGATGCAGGTGAAGTGGAGGTAACAACACCAATGACATCCACATTCATATTTGGACGTGCATTTTTTACTTCAGCAATAGTCTTGAAGTGAAAGCTCTGGTGAGGGAGCGTTGGATCATCTGTGGGACATGGATGGATAGTGGAAGCAGCAAACAAGTAAATTTCCCATTTGTTCTTGAGGTGGTTGTATATTGGATTTGCTTCTTTCACTGTGCCATTTGAAACAATGTATAGCTGCCCAACTTGAATGAGATTGTAAAGAGATTCAGCCAGTGCGGAAAATGTAGAAAGGTGGATCTCTTCCCTATCACGATTGATAAGGTCAAAAACAAAAACTTTTCCTGAACCTCGTACATTGGTGTAAGCCTTCACTGATGTTTTTGCCGATGCCCTACCTTGGATTGACCAATATTTTCGGTAAGGGCTGAGTGCTGTGAATGGAATTGTTGTAGTTGTTCCTGTAGTTGGTGGAGTAACTACAGAGGGCAAGGTATCTTCAGCTAATGAGGAGCTAAACTGGGATGTACCCGCTTGTGCATGTAGTAGCGTCGATGTGTCCCTCGTCAATGCTGCTGAGCGCAGCACAACTTCAAGCTCAACAACTCGGATGGACCTTATGTAAGCAAGTGAGAAATGAATTAATGAAGATTCCATTTTCCTTCTTTAAATGCAAGAAGCATTTAGAAGGGAAAAATTAAAAGAGGGTAAATTCAAATGGTGGGCCTTACGAGGAGTTTTGGAGCACTGTGCAAGCTGCTTTTTTAAGTAGAATTATCGAGCCAATTTGGATGTCTCCAGATACAACCTGTGGGCCATATGCGGATGGTAGCAAAGTCTTATGTTGATGTGTTCCATCAGATAGAGTGATATGGAAGTGCGAGGATGTTGTTTTTAATGAGGTTACAGAACCAACATCGATTATCTGAAGTAGTGGTTGAATCTCGGTGCAACCATTCAGCAACAGAGGAATGGCATTCGTTGTCAAGGCTGTCTCCATAATATTAATAGGAGGTTTCTTTTTCCCGTGATAGGAGTACCTGCAATGCATCAATTTCACCACAACACAAAATTCTAGTCAAAGAAGATGTGATGTGAATGCGGATTCTAGTCTAAGAAGGCTAACTTTTAATGGTGAAACAATAATAAGGGCACAACCTAGATGGGGAGGAGAACAACCTCTCGTATTAACCACCCAAGGTATACCACATTAACAAAAGTGCATGTTAATCAGATTCAGTACTGTCAAAACATTATTGAAATAGGAACATTTGCCAGCCATTACTGATACTGATCCTTTCTTGAATATTTTGTTCGCACATGACATGTGATCTTCTAGGAAAAGTCCACACGTTTTTTACACAATGTACAACCCATTAAGAGATGTGTTTAAAGCAAGGCAATTTCCATATATTTCGCTCACTTAATTTACCCTTTGCAGGAATGGAATGGATAGGCCTCCATAGTATTTTTTGCATATATTATACTTATCTGTGCACTCTAGGGTATGTCTGCCTAAAACTATATATTTCTTGTAAACCTACGCTATATGGTATTAAGAGATGTGTTGAAATATGGGTAATAGGTTTCAGTCATCAATGTAAAAGAGGCATTCGGTTCCCATATCAAACAAAGCTGAAATACAAAATATAAAACCCACCATCCAAAGTAAGTATGAGAGTTTTCCTTTACATACACACTCAAAATATGGGCAACTGGTATGTGTTGAAATATGGGCAACACGTTTCAATCATCAATGTAAAAGAGGCATTCGGTTCCCATATCAAACAAAGCTGAAATACAAAATATAAAACCCACCATCCAAAGTAAGTATGAGAGTTTTCCTTTACATACACACTCAAAATATGGGCAACTGGTTTTAGGCATCAATATAAAATGGCATTCTGCTCTCATTCTCTCATAGTCAAAGAAATGTTGAAATTCAAAACAGATACCCACACCATGAGAAGTAGAGGTTTCCTCAATCTCACTATCTGTATCAAGATGACCAATTGTTTTTTAACTTTTCATAGTTCAAGATGAGTGCTTGGTCCTTCCCATTGGCTCAATTAAACTTTATTTAAACTTCTTACTTCATTTCAGATTTTCCTTGTTCGGTCTGTAGCCCATACAGTTCTTTCAAGCCATAATATAACTTTAAGTGAAGATAAAATTAGATAGGATAAATTTGATGTCCACAAATAACCAAGGAATAGGCCAATGGGACTAGAGACTACAATCGACTAAGGGAGAGTCTAGAACACTCCTGTATGAAAAAATGTTATCATAGTAAAAAAGATATACCAGATTGAAAGGATCATGAGCTTGGCCAAACCAAAGCAAAAAAATCCTATGCGACTCAAGACCCTAGCTCAACATCATCATCATAAATGGAAATAAAAGTACAGGCAGAGAGGGGAGAAGTGGCATCCCTACCACGCCCTGCCACTATGTCGAAAACCACTGCAAACACTGAAAATTCCATTCGAAGAGTTCCTGAGGCCAAAAGGGGCCTGGCTGTGTAATCCTGGAAAGAGCTATGGAGAGATGATATTTGTCTCTCCTAACATCTGAGACCAAGGGAAAGAAACTCGTGATAAAAGTATGGTTGCTTGGCTCAACCAAAGTGACTGGGGATCAGCCCTCAAATCCTCAGTGAGTTGGTGCTACAAGCATATTGATGCAAAATGGATATCGTAGTTTTTTGACAGATTTGTCCCCTGTTTTTGATCTCTGTATGCAGTTCCACCACTACTGTTATATAGTCCATCTTGAAAGAGGGTCGAGGTTTTATGTCTTGTTCCACATGACGCTTCGTCATTTCTTGAAGTATGTTTTACTTTTTATGCTGTATTAAATTTTAATCCTCAAATTTGTATATATCCAGACAGATGGAGGGCTTTTACACTGGGAACCATTTATACTGCCGTATCAATAATTAATGAAATTACACTAAAACTATGACCACCAATTTCCCTGTTATCAGCAATAAAGCTTGACATGTATTCTCTGATATTCATAAAATTACAATAGGCTGGGTCCAACCCATCAATTGAGAATTTGTGGCATCCCAGCCAGCACTTCAAAGTAGGACAAGTAGATACTAAACTGGACATTAAAATTCCATCCCTCAAGAGTCTATTTTACCATAATCCCAACAGAGGAGGTCTCACGGAAGCTTAGAATTAATTAAGTGCATGCATGGTGAAAAATTAGAAAATGCAGTAGAAATTGGAATATGTAGACATAGATAGCGAGAATTCACGGCAAACAATGCCTGTGACCAAAATTGAATATTATTACACACAACAAGCAGAATGCATATATTTCCAGAATAATAAATAACATTCAATTGTAGATTCATAAACAGAGACAAAACCCCTATGTTTATACAAGAAAATTTGAAATTTCCACCCAACCATAGGCATCCAATGCAGATGCCACCCCAAGCCAAACTATGAGGCCACCAGAGCAAAGGTACCAAGCTACAAGCTTCAAGCTCACTCAGCCCAACCCAACTTCTCTCATGGATCAGCCAATCTGCTTCTAGACATCTCATCCAGCCATCAAATAGTCATGGCACTCTCTTCCATTAAGCTACACAAAACAGTGAAAATCTTCTCTCTGCTCAACAGTCCCTTGGGATGCTCTTCCCTTCCAATGCTCTTCGGGGTTGATAGAAAAGAGTCCAATCTACTGAATGCCTTGTGGGAGAAGGCTGCAAATAACACTTGGCTCTAAAACATCGAATGAGCAGCAATTACACGGTGGGTGAAGGCTTCCTAACTGGCCCAGCCTCTATTCACAACTACAGATATGTATCTCTCTCATCCAATGTCTACAAAATTCCCCTTCCATAGTGCTGATTTAGTCAATTTCCTGGTCAGTTCATCGTTAAACAGGAAGAAGACAGCATGAAAATCATAAAACATGAAAATGAGAATGTTAGCATGAATGACAGTGACAAAATTGGGGGAATGATGACTGACTTTTCTTCTGAAGGGAAAATGAAACTCTTACATTTTCAAATAACGATTATACCCAGCCCATTACTAATACTGATCCTTTCTTGAATATTTTGTTCGCACATGACATGTGATATTCTAGGAAAAATCCACACGTTTTTTACACAACGTAAAACCCATTAAGAGATGTGTTTGAAGCAAGGAAATTGCCATATATTTCGCTCACCTAATTTACCCTTTGCAGGAATGAAATGGATAGGCCTCCATAGTATTTTTTGGATAATTTATACTTATCTGTACACTCTAGGGTATGTCTGCCTAAAACTATATATTTCTTGTAAACCTACACTATATGGTATTAAGAGATGTGTTTCAAGAGATGTGTTGAAATATGGGCAACAGGTTTCAGTCATCAATGTAAAAGAGGCATTCGGTTCCCATATCAAACAAAGCTGAAATACAAAAAATAAAACCCACCATCCAAAGTAAGTATGAGAGTTTTCCTTTACATACACACTCAAAATATGGGCAACTGGTTTTAGGCATCAATATAAAAGAGGCATTCTGCTCTCATTCTCTCACAGTCAAAGAAATGTTGAAATTCAAAACAGATACCCAACAGAGCTGTTCAGATCTGTTCACAACCCACGCCGTTTGCATGACAAGAAGTGGAGGAAGCTCTTTGGTATTGTTCGTTGAAATGGGCCTATCAGAAGTTATAGTCGGTAGAATATCGGGATGTGTAATATCTATATATAAATCTGGTCTCCAGATGCGGTCGAAGTTGTCGTCAGGATACCTGCTTAATTTAGCATACAAAATTCTTCAGCTAAATCATTACCAAAAACAATCCCTACTGCTGCACGCTAGTGAATCAAAATTCTGTTCGCTATGTGCTATACTCTCTACAGATATTTATTTTGGATTACCGTGGAAACATACAAATTTATAGGTAATAGGAATGGATTTCAAAGAATATCAACACCTCTAGCTCAATTATAACGCTTAAATTTCCGTATATAAATATACAAATTTCAAAGTGTTCACCTAACCATCGAATAACTTCCACCAGCATCAACTCTCCACTGTAAAAAGCGCATTGTTCCTGGTTTAGCCTGTGCATACATGCCTTCTCGGAGGGACCTCAACTCGATACCAGTGATAAACGGATCATCATTCTCGGAGGTTCTGATCAAGCAAACATACATCACTGTGCCTGAAGTTACAAATATTCTTTCATCATAAATTGCATCACTATTTTCTTGGATTGTGAAGTTTTCCGTAGTGAACATATCTATGGCCTCAAAAGAGTAAGCGAAGCTCGCCGAACTTTGAAACCTAGTGTAATTTCCAATGGCAAACCAGAGTCTTAATAGGTAAGGCATGTTGGGCGGCACAGGCAACTGATAGAAGATTTACTGAGAGGCTTTGGAAATAAGCGTAGACTATCCAAAGAAGAACCGAGGGCTTCTTATGTAACGTTCCCTATGTATGTTGTCTCACCGACGTCTATGTAACCGGCATCAGTAATCCAGACATTAAAATTCCAGCCCTCAAGAGACTATTTTACCATAATCCCAACAGAGGAGGTCTCACAGAAGCTTAGAATTAATTAAGTGCATGCATGGTGAAAAATTATAAAATGCAGCAGAAATTGGAATATGTAGACATAGATAGCGAGAATTCACAGCAAACAATGCGTGTGACCGAAATTGAATATTATTACACAGAACAAGCAGAATGCATATATTTCCAGAATAATAAATAACATTCAATTGTAGATTCATAAACAGAGACAAAACCCCTATTCAGAGTTGGGCGCAGTTGGCAAGGAAAGGGAAACAAAGTAGTTGAAGAATGAGCTGACCTGGAAGAAATGATGTTGTGTAGATGTTTTCTAAAAACAACAGCGTGGGCTCACGATTTCCAGCTTCGTTCTTCGTTCGTGAGATTGTCGAACCAGGCTCCTCTATCAGTTTGAACACTGCTACACTGTGTGAGATTGATCCAAGTTGTGGGTAGTTTGCGAAATTGATGTCGGTAGGTTGATCCATGAAGGCTGCCAGTAAGGTCATGGAAGCAGGAAAACCGCAGAACAATTGATCGTGCTAGAACAGATGTGCACCACAAAACAGGGACCGCATAACTGGGTTTTTGAGAGTGTTGAGCAATAATGGATCTCATTTTTTCTCTAATTTATGCTCCGATTGTGTCTCTGTTGCGGTGGAACAGTGAATGCGTTTCATTTGCTATTGAATGGTAGAATTGTAAGAAAGGGGAAGCCATCTCAGTGGATCTCGATGGGTTTTAAGTTTCATCGCAGAACCACACGTAACTGCACAAGACCGCTCGCGGTTATGCCCCTCGATGGGTTTTAAGTTTCATCGTAGAACCGGACATAACCGCACAAGACCACTCGCGGTTATGCCCGCCCGACGCCAGGTGTCAGCGTGAGAACGAAAGGGACGACAAAAGTCCCTTTCAAAGGAAGGCCTATCGGCCTAATTATGAATGTAAATCAATATCTTCTAGGCTATACAAATTATTGCTACTCTCTACAATCTCGTCAATTTATACCTCTTCTCCCCAACCACTGATATTCCATTGAATGTATTTTCTACAAGAGATTTTTCCAACAGCAAATCAATGTGGATATTACACATTGAGATTGTTAGTGTCAGTCTTTCCAGCCTTCCTCCAGTAATCAAATATGCTCTTACAAAGTGGTTTCAGAGTGTTAAGGTCAAATTTTGTCATTTCAAAGAGTCTTCAAACAAAATTTGGTCACTAGGCTTTAGGTCTAGGGTTTGCTTTAACTCCTTCTAAAGTTGCCCAAATGCCAATCTCGGTCACTATTCAGCTGAGTCTATCATCATTCATAGGGTTTTCATTATCATGTCAGTGTCTAATGAGTCATTTTACATCTTGTTCATGCTTCAGTTGTGCCTTGGCAAGTTCATTTCCCTCTCCTAGGGTTTTGAAAGCCAATTTCTCTTGGATGGTCAAATCAATGGCAAAAATTGTTTCCTGATGTTCATACACCTTACCCTATCCTTAAAGTACCATATCATACACTTCCCAACACTGAGATCCCCCAAATTCTTCATTTTTCCACAAACCCTAGTTTCTAGCTACAACCTGGCAATTTTCTAGGTTAGGCCTATGTTTTTCCCTTTTGGACCCTTTCCCCTCACTAAATCTCTGAGATTCCACTTTCCCCTATTCCCTAACATCCCTCCCTACTCCCAAAAATTTCCCCAAGAATTTAGAAGCCCCCTATCCCCTTCATTTCACTTCATTTCGACAAAATTCCTTGTTTCACACATCGGGGAAAGTTTCACTCAAATGATGTTTCAGAGTAGTCAAAGATGAATTTTGGAAAACTGAGAGAGGGTTTTGTCCAAAACATTCCAAATACGAAAAACCTCCTTCACTTTTTACACAAGTGTCATGGTTTGAGAGAAATGTCAAGAATTCCGTTGCCTCAGGAGAATCAAAGACACCTCTGAAGTGACCTTGGGAAAATCAAGTTTTCTCCTAGCTTGGTTGGCCAAATTATTTGCTTGATGGGTAAAATGATAAATAGACACAACGATATTTCCAATGCGCTATCATGAGCTCAATTTTGGGTTGAGTTTGGCATTCAAAAGTTGACTGCAACAGAACTCTTCCTTCAGGCAACCTCATTTGGCACTTTTTGACCAGTCTTGGGAGGTTTGCTTTTTGACAGGTCAAATCAACTCCAAATTGAAAAATTCCAGTTGGGTTAAAAATTCTACTCAAAGACCTTTCCAACGAGCTATCCTGAGCTCAATTCTGCCACCGGGAAGGCCTCCAAATAGAGCTACCAATGTGCGCGACCCGTCAGAGGCTCTCCCACAGTGCAAAAATACAACGTGCGCGACCCGTTGAGCTGTATCTTTGCAAACTCAAAACAAATTTGCTCAAAATCCCTCCAAATCATCAAATTGATTGAGGTAGGTTCTCCAAACTTGAAAATGGTTGTTGGTTATGTTTAAAGGACATCATGAATGGGTTTAAAGATCAAATTGTGCAAGAGGAAGAGGCTCCATATGGCTACAATGTGTGATGATTAAAATGTGCTAGGGATTATTGTTGTTCATGTTTTCTCCCTTGTAATTATTTCCCTCTTTCCCCTTTTCCCTTCCCTTGTATTTCCATGTAATTTCCCTTTGTTAAATTGTAAAATAAATACAAACCCTACCCCTCTCCCTAAACACTAAAACTCAAACCCTAACCCTACCTCTCCATATGCCCATGTAAACACATGAATTTGATGATGCATGTGCAGTGATGTTTGCAATGTATTCCCTAAATTCCCTATTATTCATATATTCCCAATTCCTGGTGCAAAAGGTCCCTCCCCTAACATTTCCCTCATGTTCTTGTCCCCTTAAAACAGCATAGAGTTCAGCACTTTCTGCAGGCAGCGAAAGCAGTTCAGTTTGTCCACTTTGCTCCTAAACCATGTCATAAACCGAAACTTATGAGAAAAATGATGACCATGAGAAAAATTATGACCATTCATCATCTACATAGGTTGAGGTCCAAAGGCGAAAAATCAATATCACTATTGGGCAAGGATGCATGTCTGCAAGGCTAAAATGAAAGTTTTTCAAAGGAGGTTGAGCGAAGCACTAAAACGACGGAAAAAGCCCGATCCACTCCAAATTTTGGCCAAAGCTTCTTTGACTGATCATAGCACTCACTAGCTTCAGTTACAGCACAAATCCCAAAAAAAATTGAGAATTTTGGGTAATTTTGGAATTTTTTGGAAATTTACAGGTTTTGGCTTCTCAACGGGTCTCACCCCCAGTGAGACCCTTTGTCCCGACAACTCCATTTTACAAAAACTCAGAATTTATGGTTTTTTCATGAAAATTTACACTTGCTCATTCATTATTAAGAAATTTCATCAAGTTTTGGGCCTCCAAAAGGTCAAAATCATGAAAATTTTGACTTTCTGCCCCTTTTCTGAGTTGCAGAAGCAGTCTTGGGCGAATTAAGTTTTGACTGGGCAAATGACCTCCAAATTCAGAAATTCTGCTTTGGTTGGAAAGTAGACTCGCATACCTTTCCAACGAGCTATCCTGCACCCAATTCGGATACCGGGAAGGCCTCCAAACAGAGCTCCAAAGTGTGAGACCCGTTGATAAAAGGTGTGCGACCCGTTGAGGAAATTTTGCCAAATTTGACCAGTTCAGCCCAGAAAACGCAGTTTGGCTCCAGTTTGACTTTTTGGGGTGAAATATGATTATCTTTGATGTACTTATGGCAACTCTAAGACACTTTTACTCTTGTTTAACACTTCTAGAAGATTCATTCATGTAAAGGGTAAAAATTGAATGTATGAACTGGTTTCCAAGTTTATAGAGGCAAGTTGTTTTGACTGCCTATTTTCTAGTGCTTAGTTTAGAAGTTGTTCAAACTGATCCTAGGATGATGAGCTCGACCCCTAGAGGCAAGGAAAGGTGTTAGATTGCCTATATTATGTATTTTCTCAATCATTTTCATAGGATGGAAGGTTGGACTCTTGAGAGAGCAGTAGCTCATTGTATTATCTCTTGTATCTCTGCAATTTTTGGCAAGGAAGACCAGGGTTTTGCAGTTATCTTTGGGATTCTTGTGGACTCATGTGTTGATGGTGTGTTACTTCAGTCATTGTAAGATTTTTTATGTGTTTCATTTTCCTTCTATACTTCTGCATATTAAACAAATGAAGTGATAAAGTAATAATTCATGCTTGTCATGCTCTGCTTTTAAGTTTGTTTAATTTTGATGTTTTATACTGTTTAAAGAGAATTCAAATTCATTGTTTGCTCTCTTTAGCCTTCTCTCTTTCATTCCTGACCATTCACTTCAGTCAAATACATCAGCACGGCCTCCTACCTCGCCCCAAAGACTCCCCTGCAGAAACTGTGTCCCATCGCCGCAGCCAAATTTGCCCTCTCCTCAACTTGCCACCAAAAAACCCAAAAACCCCAAAATCAAATTCTTTTATTAGTTTACTAGCCTAATATCAATGTTACTTTGTTGGTCTTCTCCCTAATTGAAAATTTTCCCAGAGAGACCGGAGAGAGCCTTCTCCTGCCTCGTAGGGCTAGCTACGAGGCTGAATAGTTTGATGTAGCTTTGAGATTTGCCTTTCTCAGCCTGAGGTGAAATGTCAAACGCTAACACAAGGAGTACAATGCAAAAGAAATGAAGGCAATCTTGAATGGGTTACCAGATTCTATAAAGGACAATTTAGAAAAAAAATTGTGAGCAAAGGGTATATCGGACAAACTTCATGACCTTCACTCAAAAGGAGCATTGACCATGACCACTATATCAAGAAGATGATGGAAAGCAAGAAGGAAATCCATAACCCATCATGGAAGATGAAAATAAGAATGATGACATCAAGGACAAAGAAGATCTAAAAGATGAAGAGAATGAAAAAGCTTTCGAAAAAGATCTCCTCAATAAAATTATGGCTGCCATGGAAGAAATTATCAGTTTGAAAAAGGAAAAGGAAGAACTTAAGAAGAAAGCACTAGTTGGTGACCAAGACCAAACAAGGAAGGAAGTTGACCTTGTCAAGCTTCAAGTGCAAGAAAGAGATGAAGAGCTTGCCAAGCTTAAGGAGGAATTTCATCAAAATGAAAGAAAACATCATGAAGAAGTCATATCCATGACAAATCAATTGGATAAGGCAAAGAAACAAGAAGATACATTGTCCAACCACCTTGAACAAAGGCATAAAATCTTGAACAAACTTGAAGCAGAGATTAGTCAATACAAGGAAGAGGTATTGTGACTCCTTAGACTCCTATATATAGAAAGGAGGTTTTGTCATTTGAATCATCCAAGAATTGATAATTTATGTAATGTAAAGAAGGTTGCCCCCTCGAAGAGGCTAAATTCTAAGGCGTTGATCTATCTTTTCTTGAGCTGGTTTCATAACATTTGGTATCAGAGCTTTGGATTCTAGGGTTTCGCTGCTCCAAACAGGTCATCGTGGCATTTTCGCTATAATTTTTTTTTCTATGATGTTTCATAAGCTAAAAAAAAAACCCATTTGAGAAGAAATTGCGCTGAATCTTGGGTCCGAATTTCAGAGCTGTTTGCACTATGTTTGCGGAGATATGATCTGAGGAAGTTGGTCTTCTTGCAGACTCCTGAATTTCATTCCAAACAGGTGACCTGGGGAAAATCGTCATAACTTTCTCTCTGAGCATCTGATTGAAATTTCGTAAGAAGGTGCAGAAAGAGGATGGATTGTAGTTTCTTGTATATATTTTTTAGAGCCAAAGGTCGAAAAAGTGACTCGTGGCACGTGATACAAGATCGCTCTACTGAACTAGTCTATAATCAGGTTACTGTGGGAGATTTTGCATAACTCTTCCTTGGAGAATCCAATTTGGATCAGATTGGTGAAATTGGAAAGAGGACACAGAGGGCTACTGCAGGTTGCAATTTCAGAATTGGATGAGCTAAAAGTACAGAGATACATCAGAGGCAATATCGAGCTCCTACAAAGTGAAAAAAGGTGTGTAGATTCTTTTAAATTT
>APFE030410351.1:0-12159 GCA_000404065.3 Pinus taeda | reverse complement strand
AGTGAAAAAACACCCATAAGGGCAGGATCTTTAAAGAGTCCAACACCCACACTCTCATAGGGAATACTGGTATGCTCCACAAACAGAACATTGCCATTCGAGGAAGAGGAAGGGAAGAAAGAAAACTAATCAACCGTTATGAATTTCCCTGATGAGGAAAATGAAGTACACGAAATAACGACAAAGCCATGGCATGCATAGCATATGTCCAGCTTTGCCCTAACAAAAGGTTGTAGGTCAAATTAGTGTCAGCAACTTTGACTTTGACCTCAACTGTCTTCCCTTCTAGGGTGATAGGTAAGCACGGGATAATACCAAATGGATGAGAATATATTCCATCAAAGGTTTCCAAAGTATTAGGAGATTGACTCAAAGACAGGGAGCCGATGGCCTTCCAACAGGCAATAGACATGATGCAAGTGGAGGCACCCTCATCAATAACTATACAATGAATATTCTTCAAGTTAATGATGACTTGAATGAGAAAATAAATTTGATGAGGAAATCATAGCACATGGTTTTCAAGATCGAATGTAATTAATTCCAAATTGGCTGGGTCAATGCCACTAATCGCTGATAGCAGAGACTTCTGTTGGGGGGGACAACTTTGGAGAGCTTCCAAAGTAGACATAGGCAAAGGAGGTTGGGCTAAGTCTTGAAAAATACTATAGTGCTCTGTGGCACGAGCATTGGGGTTATAGGAAGATTTCCAGAGAACCCCCTTAGTAGGAGGTCGAATGACAGGCTCGATGCTAGGCTATTCAATATGAAGTGGGCCAGAACTGGATGAAAGAACATTTGAAGGGACTTCAGGTTCCTTGCGGGTAGATGGAGGATATTGTTTCGCTTGAGTACTGACATGAATAGGGATAGTCCCAGCCATAAAAACTTGGGAGCCAAAAGTGGAAGAGGATTGAGGTTGATTGACCACCATTTAAGTTTGCTGGGCGGGAAAAGGCTCTTTAAGTATAACAGGAGTTCCTGGAGTCCCCTTAAGCAAATGACTAATTTCAGATCATCTAGGATAATCTTTAATGTAGTGATCCTCATCACAGATAAGAGAAGGATACTTAGGTTTGTGTTTAGAACCATCAACGTCCAGAGGCTTAAGAGGGTCTTGCTTCAGTGCATCAACTTTATTTTTACCCTTCGCATTCTTCTTATCTTTCGAAGTTTTATCTGCCGCGGTGGACTGAACAGAATTGAATTAAGAGGTTTTACCAATATTAGATGTGGAGTGAGAAGCATTTTCACTAGGAGTGGTAGGTTTTTTCTTCGTAGGAGTCGTGGAACACTTTCGAGAAGATGAATCAACGAAGCCAATAACACTGTCAACAAAAGGCGTCGATGAAGCTTTAGAAGTTCCAAGTCGCAAAGAATCAGGCAAGACATCATACAACGTGCCAGATTGGGAATAAACCAAATCAAGATACTAAGCACGCGTGATAGCTTGCTCTTCAATAACACATGCCCCCATAGCAATATCACGGGCTATCGGATCGATAAAAGAGGTAGTAAACCAATCAGTCAGAAGCTAATCAGGGATCCAGAACTTAATCCAATGGCGCCAACTTCTGCATTCATGAATATGATCGGAGACGTGAGTAGTCTTGTCCTGTTTCAGAGAAGTAAGGAGATGTGTTCCCATTTCATAACGAATCGGTAACTGAAAATGGGTAAGAAATGCCATCACAAGTGAATTGAAGTCTTGGAAAGTTCCACGGGTAAGATCAATATACCACTTCATAGCGGAACCAGTAAGAGTCCTTTGAAAAAGACAAAGGCATATAGAATCATCAAGCTATGAGTTAGATGAGCACTAGAGGTAATAAGTCATAACATGCACTTGGGAATCCTCTCCAAATTTACCATCGAATTTAGGGAAATCACCTGGACGTTTGGTTGGAACTGGTGGCCAATACAGATAATGAAGGATAGGGTTGTTCGTTAGCTTGGACACATCGGGCAGTTCCAAAGTTGCAAGAAAAGGTAATTGGGGGTTAAAAGACATCGTAGGCCTCTGATAAGGGCTAGCATTAGGGTTCCAACCAGAGCTTTGTTGCCCCGATGGATTTTTTCCATCAAAATTTTGTCCATAAGGGTTATAGTTGGGCAGGTTAATGCCACAACCTGGTTGTTGTCTTGAATTTTGACTGCAAGAAAACCATTGTTATCAGCTTGACCAATAGGGGCAACATATGGTTGCTAAAATTTTTGATAAGGATTGACTTGTGGTTGCTGATAATTTTGATACGAAGCACGCTGTGGTTGCCCTTGGGGTTGCTGAGGTACTTGAAGACCATATTGTAGCTAAGGTCCAAACTGTGCCTGATGCCCAGGGTACATTTGATAAATAGGTTGGGCTTGAAATCCAACTTTAGTTTGGAGACTGGGTTGAGCTTGGAGTCTAGCCTGAGTTTGGGAACTGGGTGGGGCTTGGGAACCAACTAGTGTCTAAACACTCGGTTGACTAAGAGGTGGATTGATTTGATTGAAATGATGTCCTTGTTGAAATTCGGGCTAACCCAACTAGCCAGAAGGTTGGCCTTGTTGGTACTGAGGTTGACCTATTTGTCCAGAAGGTTGAGCTTGTTGGGTGATAGTTTTACCTTGCTGAAACTGAGGCTGTCCCACTTGACCAGAGGGCTGACCTTGTTGGGTGATATGTTGGCCTTACTGAAAATGAGGCTGACCTAGCTGCACAAAAGGTTGAACTTGATGGGCAACAGGTTGGCCTAGCTGGAATTGAGGTTGACCTAGCTGACCAGAAGGTTGCTCTAAATAAACAAAAGATGAACCTGTAGAGGCTGAAGGATGTCCCTGAAAGGGTTGTCCTTGTATGCCTGAAGGTTATGCTTGTGGGCCATGATAGGTAGTATGATTCCATGCAACTGAAAGTGGAATGTAATTCTCAACTGAGACCCTCGGAGGAAGTGACCGAGTGTAATAAATGTGAGCTCCACAGTGATCATAGTAATGCAGAGGGTTATGCAGAAAGGACAGTAGTTGAGAACCCAATGGATTATGGGTCGAAGTTTTGAGAGCATATAGGTATTTCTCATATGAAAATCCTACTGGAATGGTACTCGAAGGGATTGCTACACTACCTATAGGTTGATCGACTCTAGAAACCAAAGGTGAAGGGTCACTGCCCGCAGGTCTAGATGATATCCCAGTTATAGTAGTAATTACCGAAGATACGGTAATCACACTAACAGAAGGAGCAGTGGATGTCACACACACAGTGGGCATTGATGGAATGGACATGATGGAAGTAACTTGCACGTGAGATATAGAAGCCAGGGCCGACTGAGTTGACATAAAAGGTCTGGAAGACAGAATGGTAGTACGCGACCACATAGAGCTCTGTCTTCTATGCAAAGAAGTAGAATGAAGTATGTCAGCTAGAGGGTGATAGCGAAGTGGCAAAGACACATTTAGGGCAGTTTGGAAAGGAAAAAATTCCATGGGAAGCTGATGTTCCCCAGTTGACTCAAGGCTTTCTTGACTACTAATAGGACTTGACTTATCCATGTCAGAAGTGGCCATTAGAATTGAAGCACCAGGAGGAGTAGACGGGAGATCCACATCTAAAAAGTCCCATATGATGGGAGGGGTCCAATCAAAAGGATCCTAACCTGGAGCTTGAGAATCAAGAGGTTGGACACTTGGGACAATTGGGAAGAGTACCAGTAACATATAATACCTCAGAAGAGACAAGGGGAAGTGGCTGTCTGTCATTTGGGAGGGATGATGGAGTCGGTGAATCCGTGAGGATGGCCTAGCTCAAAAGACTAGGAGAAAAGATATAATCAATAAGGTTGCAAAAGATTTGTCAGGATGTGATCACAATGTGGCCAAGATTAATAAGTAAAATGTTATCATGAGAAATAAATTTTATGATGCTAGAACGAAACATTGCCTTTTCATGTTTAAAGAGTTGAGAAAAGGGGCTAAAGATGACTCTAGTTTCCTTTGAAGTTTAATGAGCTTGAAAGGACAAGTGCTCAGATGATTCTTTTAATTTTAAAGAGTTGAAAAGGAATGAAAGTGAGTACTCTGTAATTCTAGTCAAGTGGTTTATCAGACAAATTGTAAAATTGCATATACACCTTGTTAATAAAATGAGAGAGAAATGACCAAGGACTTTCTGTATGACAGTCAATCTTCTTGAAAGTTGTGTTCAGTGTGTTATGACTTGTAAGGTGGTAGACTCTACTTCTTATGGATAATAGGATGATAACCTAGTGGGGTATCCCAATACATATGCGACGGTACGGGGAGCACAAATCCATACTAGCATCTATTGCATCACAAAAGGAGGAATCACCCAACCTTAGTGAGAACAACAGGAACTAGGTTTCACAATGTTGAAATACGTATCTATCCTAGACCTATATATGTGTGAGCATTAGGTTGCAATGCGTTTTTAAGTTCATTCAATAGATTTTAACAGTTAATCTTGAATTAAGTCTCGATTTCAAGGCCTTATCGAATGTATCTTTAACACTCCTAGAATGCAACTAGATGAGAAAAAAAACCATTCCTTTCGATGAACGAGTACCTAAATTAGGGTAAGGAGTTCATTTCCAAGTGAACGAAGACAATAACAAGAAAATGCAAGAACAACAGTGAAAGCAAGTAATCCAATCAATAGGAAACACAATGCATCGATTTTCGCTTATCTCGCAACTACTATGACAAAAAATGAAAGATTTGAATTTCACTTTTCAATTCCTAATCATAAAGAATCTACTAATGCTAACATGCTTTCATTTTCATATACTATATAGTGCAATTGTTTTTTATTTTCGAAATAAATAACAAACAAGCTAATGGACAGCCTGAATGATCAAAAGGAAAATGCAATCTATGCTTCAATAGTGAATGGAAATCAAATCAACACAACAAGCTATTTGATGACCAATTACTATGAATCAACCAAGAAGATGGACAAGTAGCAAGAGAACAACTTCAAACAAATCAACAAGACAATTGTGGATGTAGTTCAAAAACTTGAAAGGACAAGCAACCCAAAACTAGAAAATTCTTGACAAAACCCTAAAAGACCTAGGTCACATAGTCCAAAAAGCCAAATTTCATACAAATGGAACCAAGAAGGACATGCCTCAGTAAACACAATCAAAACAAGGTTAGCAAGGTGAAAGAAACCACAAAGGACAAGCTACACTGGTCTATTCAGGAGGCAAGGCTGCAAAAGTTAACCCTACAGGAATCGTCAAAGGCACAACACTGACAACATGATACGATCACTAATCATCACAAGCACAACATGGTCAATTGAGCGATGTAGTCATGAGGTTACACTTGTTCTCAGCGACGGTCCGATTTTAGGAATCATCACAGCTATATGATGGGATATCTATGATGTATAATGAGGGTAAAGAGAACATGAGCGATTCGTCGCAGTTGTTAGGAATTAAACAGCGACAATCTCAATAAAGAGGGAAAACAAGGAAAAAATAGTGGAAAGACACTAGGATTATCGCTCAGACAGTGAGGTGGACTACCAGGTCTACTCAAGTGATCCAAATCACTGATTGTTCAGTCCCAAAACAAAGAGACTATGTAATTCAATCGAAAACAACAAGAGCAAAATCAAGAGACAACACACAAATCACTCCCCAGAGGAGTCGCCAACTTGTGATGCAAGTATGTTCCCTCTATGGACAGAGACAACCTATCTAGCCCTAGAACATGTCTAGTCACATTAAGACAAAGACAATAGCTAATTCCTTGAATAGTTATCATTAAAGAGGCCTACCTTATACCATTGTTTGATGAAATCTTTTTCACGTCACTTCAACTATCGCTTTCTTCTCCTTAAAGAATGATTCACTTGAAACAACATATGAAAATGACAAAACCCATAATATAGCACAATAACGAACTATCTACTTATAGAGTCAAGGAACCATAATCTATCAACATACATTTCATACATGATATAGGAAATAACTATTGATTGTATTAACATAAACAATAGTAAATCTTACAACCACTCCTTGATGTTGCAAGCTTCCTTGAAGGGTCCAATCAGCATGTATCCATAAGCATTCACTCTCAAAGGTCTCCCAGACAGGCTAACGACTTTCTCTCACCCACAAGCATAAGTATGAAACTAAGGCAATCACGAAAAGGCTTCCTTCTTACAAAACAATTTCACACTATCAATCCACAACATGGAAGGCTATTCTCATACCTCGCAAGCTATTTCTAGACTATTGGCAATCCAAACTGTAAGCTATCAATCCAACAAACCAAGAACTAGCTAACTAAGAAATAGCTGATCATAGCCAAGGAGGATTCTTTTATAAGAGGAGGAGCCTCCATAAATGAGGGGAGAGGAAGCTTATCTTCATGGTAGGTTACTCAAAAGGTGGAACCACCATCTCAAATGAGGAGAGGCGAACTTATTTGACCCAACAACTAGCTCCAGAACCACCCAAAAGTATTATGTTTAAACTAATTCGCCATATCTAGGTCATCCTAGATCAAACATTGAGACTCAGAGATGACACGCGAGGCGTTAGTTCATTCTGGGCTATCATTGCAGACATGATACTGATGACCTACGATGATTTTGAAACATGGGTAAAAGGGGGTTAACTTCAGGATTAATGAGCTTAGGTAATCTTCTTGAGTAATATTGAAGATTTGGACACATATTTTCATATATGACAAAGAGCAAATGTCATTCAGGGACCAACTCTATCTGGGATCAGGGGATGTGGGGCCAGTGACAAAATATTGTGTAATAGGGTGGTATGCATGGAATACTTTGCCTTATCAAATTGATCACACTTCTTGGTGAGACCTTCACGAGCTCTTCCCCATCCCCCCATAGAGGTGAAATCGAGGGGCTAGTTTCTAGTTTTGCACTACTTTCACTTCTGTAGATTCTCCCACTTCACGTAGCCCCAAAGATCAATTTATTAACATAACTCAATTTTCACATAGTAGCATTTTAATCCAAGTGTTCAAAGGCTTAACGTACTTACCTCACAGTCCTTTGAGGAAGGGTCACTCTGCCTTGCTATAGCTGAATGAAGTATCTACTGCAAACTCAACGATGAATCCTCCTAAAATTTGATCAAGCCAGTGATCAACACCGTGCACGATCTTATCCTCTGATGCTTCCAATCTGTGCACCAATTCTGGAGTCCACACAATAGGTATGTTGAGCTTGCAACTTCCTTGGCTACCTACTAGCTTCGTGATCCACTCGTATGGCTTGGTAGGGAAAGATGCAAAGAAAATTTCATGGATCTCTATGTATAAGTAGTAGTCTAACCACTCTTATTTTGATCGTCACAGATTCCTCTTCTCCTGTGTTGCAAACTCATGAATCTTCCTATCCAACCAATCTTCAATTCCTTTCTTTGTTGGATTCCAGTGATACAACATCAGACATCTCTATGCAAATCCCGGTCTCGACAACAAAACTATTTGTTGGCTTGTTAGGGCCTGACCCAGGTTCGGAGTTAATTATCCAAACAAATCCCTATACTACTGGCCCTTTTGGCAACAGTTCTCAGAGCGCGAAGTGAGGTTTCCCTCGAAGTAGTATGGGGGAGTGTTGGAACCAGGTTTCCACACCGTTGAGATGTTTGAGGGGTTGATTTGGTCCAACTGCTAGTCCCTGCATGCAGGTTGCTTTGCGCACTTCCATGGCCTTCACGCCATGATAGATTCTCCTTTGCGTAGCCCTAACCAGGGTTGTGGAGCTCCCACGCTGCTGGAGCATCCTTCTGTACTATTTCCATAAATCGCACCAGTGACCCTACTTATATTCTTACTCGAGTTAGTTATCTTTGCGGAGATGGATGCCTTATGTTATATTTATTTACACAACACCTAGATATAAGATCATGTAGCAAAATAACAATACACTTGTAAATTACACCCAATAGTACATAAAATAGGAAAAGATACACAAAAATATGATAAAACGTCTCTTTGTTAATTCTTCCCATGGTTACAACCTTGACCTGCCCTACGCACTCAGCAGCAGGGGTCTGCGCACTCAGCTGCAGACTACTAGGCCTCTGTGCACTCAGCTATAGAGCCTTCTCCTACTCTATGACCCAAAGACACATTTTACACTTCGACTCAAGCTCTTAAACTCATCATGACTCTAATCTATTCATTTATTCCCTTTTCTTCTACACTTAGAGCTTCGCTCTATTTATACAATCCCATGGTTTGCAGACCATGGGTAGGTCTATCAAGTTGACACTAAATTACAAGAACAACAACGGACAAATCTGTGACTCTATTATGACTTCACGCTCCACGCCTACAAATCGTGGAGCCTTTACAAAGGACTTGGTCAAAACTTCGACATTAAGCCCCAAAACATGCCTTGGGGGGATTCCACACCCAAAAAGCTCCTAACAAAAACATCGTGACTCACCCTCAAGTCACTTTGTTGGCCCGAAGTCCCTCCAACTCTGTTCAAACAGCTGCGAGGTCAACAACGCACTGAGCAGCTGGTTGCTATATGTCCTATACCTGTTGTTATGAAACCGTGGTGTCAGAACTACTTCCCTAGACCTATTCCTACGTCACTTGCATTTATGTGAGCTTGCCTTCAATTGTTGTGGTAATGGTGAAGGCCTCTTCAATCCAAGGTTGAGCGTGCACCTTCAAAAATGCTTCTTGGTGTCATGTGGCATCCACTTACTCTTTTATCACTTTGAATTGTTACATTTGTGTGAGCCTCTGAGTTAGGGCCACCATCTGTGCGGTCCCTTTGACATTGTCATACTATTGCTGGAGTTCACACACCTTTGTTTCTAAGCACTAGATGTTGGGGTCCTCCAGTAGATTCGTGAGGACCTCGAAAGAATCCTCCAACATTCTGGTGTAGTCCCTTATTGCACTACTGATATCTTCCAACCCTAATGTAATAGCACTGGCGCACTGTTCTATTACTTCTCGAGGGGTGGATGGCTGCACCTTCAACTGTAGCTCTATGATATGAAGGTTCAGCTCCAGCTAAAGCTTAGTCATTTCTTCCCACACCTCGCACAACCCTACTGCTAGTTTGTGGATGTGCACCTCTGTTGGTATGTCTCCTAGGATGGTCAGCTCAGGCACGATCTGATAGGCTTCTTCGACCACCTAAACCATCTGCCTGTTCTGTGACAACACTTTGTCATGCTGCAAGCTCAACTACTCCATGTTGATCTTTTGGTTGCTCAACAATTACAGCACACAACTCTCCCTAGCCCATAGTTCTACAGTAATCCCGTCTTGCATAATGTATAACGTCTCCCGTGGGAGCACAACCATGTTGATCATGATACCTTTCAGTGCACTAATCGTAGGCCTATCAGCCTCATTTTTTTTCACCAGTGCCCCTTCTGACAACACTATTGTATTTGTTGTCCAAGTGCACAGCATTAGCTCCGCTACAGTTTTTCGTACTGTGAAGCTGGTCGAAAGGGTACTAGCCTAAGGAGTGCACACCTACAATTTCTGCAGCTGCACTTTGAGTGCCCCCAACATAATCTAATTCTCTTGCGTGAAGTTTTGGAGGGCCTCGGAGGTGACACCACGCACCGTCTTGCTAATGTCGTGTAGAAGATCCTTAGTAAGGGTGATCGGGTTGATAGAAAACTTTGATTCCTTGACCTTCTTGCGTGGCCCCGTTCGCTCACTTAGGTGCTGGCGCTTTAGTTGTGTTGACACGATTTGTGGGTCTGCGCTGCGCTCCTCTTCCATTTCTTCCTGTCCATGCAAAGGAAACTTTTAGCCCTCATATGCCTTCTCAACTACCTCCTATGCTGCTATGATGACCTTTTTCTATTCTGCTACCATCTGTGCAGCGTTCTGCACCTCCTACTCTTTGGCTATCATTGCTTCTTGCTTTCTCTTCTCTCCCAATTGCACCATGCGCAATTTTTCCTCCTCTTTCTTCTTCTGCACCGCATAATTCTCCATTGTTGTGATGTTTGGGGTGTGCCACTCCGGCAGACATGTCTCGAGTACATAAAAAATTACATCATCCATGGCTACAAAGGATAGTTCTCCCCATTTCTTGGCTAGGTCCTTGCGCGCTCTAATATATATGTTGTGGAGGTCTGCCTTAAATTCTGGAAAACTCTGTAGTTGTGGCTTGCGGTTAATCCCCATTTTGATGTTCATTTCCATGAACACCCAGAATATCTTACTATCGCTGATCCAGTTCGCGTCATTTATGGCCCAGAGCGAAGCGTACTATGCAACCTCCGATAGATCCCTGTCAATTGTGGGGAGGTGACTATCCTTCGGTAGTTCCGATGCCATGAGCACTATGGATAGTAAAAACCATGCATAGTGGAACATTTTTCCTTATTCCCGGGTCTCGCGACAATTTTCTAGGAAGTCCTTGCATATGAACTCAGACCAGTTAAACTAGACGCCCTCCGTGCACTGCTCAGCAAGTGCCACCACCAATGTGGGTACCTTATTTGTGCGACACTTGCGCATAAATTTACTTGCCAGTATTTGGGTTGCCACTTTAACTAATTTTTTATTAATGCTAGATATGGCATAGCCCCTTTTCTTCTTCTCCATTTTATATTTCTTTTTCATGGCCTCTGCGATGGCCACGTCACTGCTCTTCCCCTCTGAGATTTCTATGGGGTCCTCTCCTTTGCATGGAAGCCGGGTAATGCAGTGAATTAAGTGGTTCATGATGGGGATGGGCTGCTCCAGCCACAAACACCCACCAAGCACTAGGCAAAGCAGCTTCCAAATGACAAGTATTGTTATTGGGTCACGATGGAAATGCGACATCCAGGGAAGGTTTAGTAACCCTACCTTTTCCACTCCGCGTAATCACTTTCACATCTCCAATTCGGTAACCCCCGCCGTGGTGTTCTGCTTGGGCTTCATGAGCTGTGCTGTCTCTAGGTGAAGGAACTTCTTGTGGTCAGTGAGATCCTAATCTTCAAATTTCGAGCTAGGCACCCGTCCCAGTTGTGTGCCCTCAAAAATGATGTCGTCCAGGAGGAGCGGGGTCTAGAGAGAGCTCTTGCTCTTGTCGAGATCCTTGGACACTTTTTCCTTCCCCTTCTGTGGGGGGATATAGGTGGCCAACTTTGTTGGAGGGTGCACAGGCTTAGGTTCTTCCTCCATGCCTTCATTCTCATCTTCTTCGATGATAAGTTCCTTTAGGTCTTCCTCCTCCTTATCGGCTTCCATGTTGACATCTCTCCCTTTCTCCTCCATCGTTAACCTAGTGCGTGGCAAGTTTTGCGAGGACACAAATACAAGAACCATTGGCTGATTTTCTTTCTTCAACCACGTCATGCATGATGATTTAGGGATTTTTGCCACAATCTTGATGCCTTGTGGGGAATCTCCCATAGTCAGGGCCTATGCGGCCTCTTCGGCGATCATCTCTGCAATTTCCATAACTTCCTCAGATGTTGCCATCATGTCCATCTAGAAATCTATCACTCACGTAACCAGAGACTCAATCAATGCTCTGCATAGGTCAAACAGGGCTCTGCTCAAAATACGCACAGTATACAACAGCTCAATTCATAAATAACCAAGTGTTGTTTGTTGGGCAACTCTTTGTAATTTATAACACCTTTTGAATTTTAATTTGACCGTTTCCCCCAAATGTGGTTCGTTAATGCTCCCTTCGAGGCAGATTTTCCCAAATATTGCCCATAAATCGCATTGTCATGCAGAAAGAGTTATTTTTGCGGACAAACCTAACCTCCCTAGGAGTCTAAGACTCTCTAGTGACAAACAAACCAAACAAGAGCAATCCTTCTCTAAACATACATTATTCTATGAGAAACCAATTGTTTTCCGATCTTACCTTAGGTCCAACGCTTGTTGTAGCAGTCCAGCCTTGCTGATCTAGATGAGCTCCTCCTTCACTTTAAGACCTGCATACACTAACAAAGCAAACGATTACATAACACCTGAATATTTATCATAAAACAAAGCATATTCATCACATAGACCAAGGAGTACATGAAATAATTCATTAGCAACAAATCATTGAGAAGAATGGACTTATTTGTATTAAGGAAACAAAAAAGGAACCATTACAACCTGAGCCTTGGTGTTTTGCAAGCTCCTCCCAGGGTCCAACAAGAGTTTTCCCCTACTTTGACAAGCTCACCCACT
>APFE030410349.1:442-49204 GCA_000404065.3 Pinus taeda | reverse complement strand
AGCCGAGTACGAAGCATTAGTCCAAGGACTATACAAAGCGATCGACCTCAAAGTTCAATACTTAAAGGTCTTTGGCGATTCTGAGATTATTGTTAAACAAGTAAGGAATACAATTCATTGTCTTTCGAACCATCTTAAACATTATCAATCGCTGGTACAAGAGCTCACTTCCCATTTTTTAGCATTCAATATTTCTTCCATTCCCAGGTCGCAAAATTCGGCAGCCGACTTGCTAGCCAATGTCGTTTCCAAGCTACTCCCTTCCGAAGACTATATTCCAGATAGGTTTTCAGTAGAATTACTTTTTAGGCCATCCATTCCTGATAATGTAACCAATTGGAGAGTGTTTAACCACGATGATAACATTTTACAATTTCTGACCTCCGAAAAATCCTATGATAATCAAATCATTGAGGAAGACGAGCACGATACTCAAATGCAAGGAAAACATGAGGAAAACTCAATCCCTAAGCGCGTAGTGAAGCTTGAAGACCTTTACGATATTAAAGACAGGTTCAAACCTGTGTCTAATACAAAGCTCCAGAGCTCTACCTTAAGGTTTGAATTAATAAATCTTGGCACCGAACAAAATCCTCAAAACATTAATTTAGGATTAGGACTTTCCATAGAGGAAAAAGAAGCATTCATTAGTCTGTTACGAAAGAATAAACATGTTTTCGCTTGGAAATATGACGATCTAAAAACATATGATACATCTATTATTCAGCACACTATCCCAATGCTTCCCGAACAGAAACTAGTTCAACAAAAGCTGAGAAAAATACATCCAAACTTAGAGGGTCAAATAAAATCGGAACTCAATAAAATCTTGAAAGCTAAGATTATTTTTCCTGTACGACACTCAACTGGGTCTCCAATATGGTACCAGTCAGAAAGAAAAATGGCGACATAAGGATTTGTATTGATTTCAGAAATTTAAATAAGGCAAGTCTAAAAGATAATTTCCCATTACCCACTATGGAGCTAATACTCCAATCAGTGGCAGGTTTAGAGTTAATGTCCTTCCTGGATGGGTTTTCAGGGTATAAACAAATTTTGGTCCACCCCTGTTGAACAGGTAAATCCCCTCTGCGGGCAGAGGCGATCCCACTAGCCCAAAATGGGTCTAGCAACAATCAATTCACGCTGCTATGCAAGTTCCTAGTTGTATATTGAAAGGTGGATTACGAAGACCAACCTGGAATCCAATGCAAATGTCGAAGTAGAGTTGACCCTCCGGCTCCCTTGCTTCAGCAGGTCACAATCCTAGCGATCCTTGTGAACGGACACCTGCACATGCAAAGACCGAGACAACTACAAGCATAAAATCCAGCAAAGTACAACTATATTTCAGTCAGAAAGGAAATAAATCAAACATCATAATAGCCAATGAGATTGGAACCATAATAGCAGTTGTTTATTAATGAATAATAGGCAAAGAAAGATACAACCAAGGTTTTGACGTTGAACCTATTCTCTGGCTGGGCGAGCAGCTATGTATGCCTTGTAATAGACCTTCTCTCTCTCAGGATTCCGGCAGCATAACCTCCCTATGCTTCAAGACTCTTACTATCACTCCAGACAA
Source organism: Pinus taeda (assembly GCA_000404065.3). Lineage (NCBI taxonomy): Eukaryota > Viridiplantae > Streptophyta > Pinopsida > Pinales > Pinaceae > Pinus > Pinus taeda. The sequence continues at coordinate 47,619 of APFE030410349.1, read as the reverse complement.
GCATAATCACAACTAGCATTACTCCAGAACTCCCCTGTCTAATGCATGAGGACAGACTTTTATAAATGGAGAAGGGAGGAAGATTCAATGCACCAGGACGCCCATTGTGGATCGACATTATCTCCGAAAAGCTACTGAGGATAGATGTCAAGGATAGATGATGACTCTCGACCTCTATCAGATGGATTTTTTTCCCTCAAAAGACTTCATGATCTGAAAGGAAAAAACATATGGGTGCGCGTTTGCCAAAAATCATTACCAAACTTAGTTGGCGCGAGTTTTGTTCTAGGACAGAGCGCCAATGGGCGCGTCCCTTTTTGAGGATCTTAGTGATTGGTGCGGATAAGACACTGTGTACCTGCGCCAATGGAAAAAGGGCACTTTTTCAGGGATAATTTGCAGAAGGTGTCTTCAGGGAACATGAAGTACATACTCAGGGGAACATAATGCAAGTGTTTTTAGGCTATGTCACTGGTCACAGGTCCCGGAATGTATCCTCCAATGTACGAAAATAGGGGTAACAGGGACGGTGACCAACAGTGACAAATTACTGTGTAACACATGAATCTCTCCCTCTACCTCTAGAGTCCTAATCAAAATAGGAACTGATAAGACACATGTCTTCTTAGAGTTTCAATACAATTAAGAGATGTGACACATATCTTCATGATCCCATGATTTTTTCCACTCAAATTCGAATTTGGCCTTAGGGTGCCACACAAAGGTCTTCTAAAAGCCTCCTTTTGACCTACACATGTCAACAATCTCAACCCACTTGTTAGGTGTAAGCATATGCACATTATTTTCTAATTTTTAACCACAAATTCACTTAAAAATGATGAGAATTAATAAAGTTTGGAAAAACATAAATGTGGCCCAATGATAATGAAAGTGGGATGAATGTAGTGATATAGTAGTGAAATGGAGGTGATATAATGGACATAATAGTGAAAGTGTAATGGAAATGAATGACATTTTCAAGACCCAACATACCCCCCAACTGAAATTATTGCATGTCCTCATGCAATATATATTACATTAACTCTTTTGATCCTTGAGATTTGGCTTAACTTTGCATGATATCATTTGATAACTTCATATTTTTGCAAAGTGTTTTACTTGAATTGCAACATGGTTGGTTCTTGTGTTACAACCATTTTTTTTTTATCCTTGAACTTTGCATAATAATATTTTGATTATTGTTGCAAATTATATCTTTATTGGATTGCATGATGGTTGGTTCTTGTGTGACAACCATGATTTTGTTTGTATCCATTTATCCTTTAAGCACTTTTTGAAAAACGATTGTATGCTCATAATAACAATGTAATAGTTAATATATGTTAGAAGGATGTGGGCTCCTGAGTATGATATGGACATGGCAAGATATGAAGATGAATTTATTCCCCCCCTCAACTAATGGTATTGGAAATTTTATGAAATGAGGAAGATAAATGTTTTTCCAACAATAATCATTCTATCTTTTTATGGAATTCTATGGTCAAAAAGTTAGAAAATGACGTACCTTAACTTACCCTTTGAAATGGATGAGTTGTATGTGTGGTGGCTGCAAAATTCTGATCATGTTCTTTTTCAAGTGGCTGAACAAGAAGAGTCATGGATAAAGAGTTAAGATGACTTTTTATTTCTTCTACTAAAACTTCTTGAATCTGCTTCAAAATGTTGAAAATAATAGTCTTCATGTCTTCAAAACTCATTGGCACAATTCCTACTATGTGAAAAGATGTTCTGATGTCGAACATAGCAGGAAATTGTTGACTTAGTGGCCATTAATGGATGCCACTAGTCAACACGAGAACTCTCACCATTGATGACAATGAGAGTCAAGATGCCCAAATACATCTTGCTAGGTACAAATAGTTTTTCCAATGTCGAGTCACCTAGAAGATCTGATGAACAAGGGACATTAATGTATTCCCATTGCTTGTCAGCACGAGGACTTTCCATTAAGGCATGCAAGTATCAAGGTGTTTTTACAAAGAACTTGGACTCAAAGGACTATGGACTCAATAATTCGCATTGAAGCGAGGCTTATTTGCGAAATGAAAATGGAAGATGGCAATGGAAATGAAAGATGAAAATGGAAGGTGGCAATGGAGAGCAGAAATGGCAATGGGCAATAAGCATGTGAATGGGCCTCTTGCTTTTATTTGTGGGTTATGAATGGACAAAAAGATATGGAAAGTGTATGTAAATGGAAATGGAAAATATGAAGTGAAATGAGGTGAATGGTTTATTATGAGGTATGGATGTGATGGAGACAATAGTATCTGAAATTTTTTCAAGTTTTTGGATTTGATTTTGCATCAACGTATTTCCTCTTTGTTGTTGATCATCCTTTTATGAAACAAATTGGTCTTTTAGAGAGACACCATTCAGTTGTAGTCATTTGTCCTTCCTCCCGAAACCTGCAAAAAAACTAATACTTCTTCTGCAATGGAATGTAAGATTATCAAAGGAGAGAGGTGATCAATCTCTCTAGTTATGATATTTACACACAAAACTAAGGATTTGTATTAATGAAACAAGTTCTCAAAGGAAAAATCAAAAGAATTTATACTTGTTTTGCAATTAGTGCCTCAAGTTAAATGTTGCTTCTTTCCAGCAATCTATTTCATTATTTACCATTTCAAACTCTAATGATGGATTTCTCATTGTGTAGATCTTGTTGAGATCTTTCCAACGATACTTGAATCATCAAAATCTGATTTTTTATGAGAAAGTTAGGCTTATTTGAACAATAAGGTTTTTCAGCTGCAAATTGATGTTTAGCTGCGGAATTGGACTTTAGTTGCGGAATGTGCACAGTTTCCGTAGCTAAAAATATTGAATAGAAAGTTAGCCATTCATCTTTCATCATCAGTCCAAAATTAATCAATACCTTCAGAAAAGTGAGCAAATAACTTATTCATTTCATTGATTCAAAATTGTTTTTTTTTCTTGACATGCGGCGACTTAGTGATAACACACACCTTGACTTCCCTTTGATCAAGGTCTTTTTCATTGATTTGGATCAAAAGGATAGGACACCATCCATGTATTGACATTTTCCCAGCTACCCATGTGGCTCGTTTCGTCTCTTGACACCTATAACCTATAGAAGTATGAAAATGGCTGCGAAATTGCCAGTTAGCTGCGGAATCATTCTGCATTCCATAGCTAAAAGACAGTCAACCATCAATTTTTTTATTTAAATTATTGGAAAAGAGATTTTATGCAGCCAAGTACCAGGGAGGGAGAGCCTAAGATCACAGCTAGTGCACAAGACCAATTATTCATGATCTGCTATATTTTTTTTTAATTTTCTTCACTATCTGCCTGAGAAATAAAAAACTTTGTAAATGGTATATGAAGAAAAATAGTTTAAATGATGAAAATATATCAGAGTAATGGAAATATATGATCTCTTCAACAGATTTAATGACTCCTATAGCAACCGTTTGACACATATTCCTTACTGCAAAATGACCCAATGGAGGATACTCAGCAAAGGTTTCAAACTTGACAGCAGTGTGGCAAGTGTGGCAATCCAACACAGGGTCATAAACAGATTCATACTAATAACCTGTGCGGTAAAGTTGGTAGCTTCCTTTGTTGGATTCCACGTAACTGTGCTTAATATTATTAACTCCTGGCATTGAATACTTTGCCACATCGATCCATCGGCTGTGAAGAGCCGTATTCAACTTGTTCACATTAACCGTTGTTGTGTTCGATCATGTTGTTAAAAGGGAAGTAACATAACAGGTACAGACGAGTGGAAAAAAGCAAGAGATGTGTAATCATGTTTAAATGATAGCACACGGTTGATTCCTAATTGGAATTCCCTTCCCCAGGTAGCCGACTTAAATCAAACTGCCAGTTTATTATTTCAAATTCTGTTTTTTCCTCTCGTGGCGTGCAAAAATGGGCTTCAAAGAACTACGAAAATCTCCCAAGACACTTCAAATATCTTAAAATGATTTCTGGGTTATCTAATTGACCCTGTTTCCGAAAGAACCCATGTTTTATTGTTTTTCAAATTTTCCTCCATTTGGCCAGATCGTGTATTCAAATTTTGACATTTTTTTAGCTATTACGCATTTTTGGATTAACTATTCCGTATTTTTATGAATTGCTACGTTCGGCTTTTTGGTTTGATTTGCAATTTGAACACAGGGAAATAACAAATGAACAGTATTGAAATTTTCAAGGACACTTGTGTTGTTTCATTTGTTATGAACAGGTATTTTGATCCCTACTCTTTGTATAACTTCATTGTAATGAACCTCCGCTCTGTTAACTAATGTATTGGATTGAAGAAAACAAAAGTTTCTTTATCCCCTTGTGAAGATCCGAAGTTGAGAACAGAAATTAAGAACAAAAAAAATCTTTTGTTGTCTCAGACTTGCCAATTGATAGATCACTCCACCATTTCTTAGATTGCAACATAGGAAGGAATTATTGCGTGTGAACCTCTGAAATATCTATCATCGTAGAATTCGAGAAACTTCAATAATTCACGTGTGCTCTATGTGGCGCGTGTCTATGACCTTCAACTTCAGAGTTGGATACCTTGATATTATTGCAAATGAATTGGTAGTTCTATTGATATTTCAAAACAATGGGTTGTCAATGCCTTTTCTACAAGATATCCAGCTAATCCTTCATACCCTTTCTTTGAAAACCAAATCAACAGAAGTCCAACCAGATTCCAAAAATGTAGAGTTTTTATTTTAACACAACAGTCCATGCAATTTGATTTATTTGATTTTTTTTTAAATGTTCTTGCAGGTTTGTTTCAAGGCCAAAGCTTCAAACAGGAATGCAAATTTTCTATTGAGGCTACAGTGGAAACTGGAATTGGGGATGGCCATTGATTTTTTTTTTTTTTTTTTTTTTTAAATTTTGAAATTGTGAAATTTTATAAGAATGATTAATGATTTTCAATTTCAGGCAGCAAAGGCTTCAAGGTAAATATGCTAAAAACAAGGCTTTGATTGAGGCCTTAAGCTAATTTTTTTTATCAATCTGGACTAGCTAACTAAGATAGGATCCATGTCGGGACAATTTCGGAGATGCCCATGTGGTCGGTTTCTTCATTGGATGCTTGTAACTTGCTAAACCTGGAAATTAGCTGCGGATTTCACAGTTAGCTGCAGAATCAAGCTGCATTCCATAGTTAATTTGCAGAATCTTATTAAAACAGGACACAATGTTTTGAGGACCACTACAAACCATAACCAGTCAATCTTGGACAGTTGAATCTATTAAAGCAGTTGGGTTTCATTTTTTTTTTAATCGTATTTTTTTATTTCCTTTTTTTTACATAATAATCCTTTTTCTGATCCTCCAGATCACACAAAGTGCAGGAGGAGAGCATACTCAAGAAATTATTAATTTTTTTTTAGATGTAAGAAATAAGGTCTCCTAACTATACTTCCCCGGTAATGGAGCCAAAATGTCTAGTCAATTTAACGTCTTAAATTGCTCTACATAAATTATCAATCCAGGTATCACAAACTGATGAAGTGTGGTGCACCATATGTGCTTAGATAACCTTTTTCTTACTTCGTTGTTTTATAGTTTGTGTTGTTTTTCGAGTTTTGTTCTTGTTGGTTTCCTAAAGTGTTTAATGCAAATGGAAATCCTATTCTAAGGTCTTAAGAATACTTTTAAAGGCAAAATATGGATGTAGATTTCAAGACAAGGTTTATGTCCCTTATGGTAACTTCCAAAACTTAGCACTTCAAAAGATCTCAAAACATGCTATTAATAAAATTAATACTTGAACAGGAATGTAAATATGCAGCTACTTAAATCAAACAAAAGATGAAATATTGATCATGAAATCACTGTCTCTGCTGCCCATCTAATTACAGAAATAAAATCTAAACTATTACACTCAAACAAACCAAAAATTGCAAACTAACGAAAGCAAGATCAATTTACTTCACTTATAATCCGATAGCTCGCCAAGTAGCTTTTCGGGGTTAAGCCATGGCATCAGACATAACATCAAATAACATGAAGAATTGATATCTAAATTACCTACTTGCAGATTAATGAAAGCAAAATCAAATTACTTCACTCATAATCCGATAGCTCGCCAAATAGCTTTTCAGGGTTAAGCCATGGCACCGGAGATAACGTCAAATAACATGAAGAACTTGATATCTAAACTACTTACTTGCAGATTAATGAAAGAAAAATCAAATCACTTTACTTATAGTCCAATAGCTCGCCAAATATCTTTTCGGGTATAAGCCATGGCACCGGAGATAACGTCAAATAACAAGAAGAATTTGATATCTAAACTAGCCAGCAACAGCAAATAAATATTACTGAAATCAAAGCATAACTAAAATTGAAAAGCTTAAAAAAAAGTTTAGCAGAGAAATAAATCTCATGTCACTATTTGATGCAAAAACTACATTAAAAAGCTCGAGCAAAAACTAATAAGCAAATACAAGAACATGTAAAGGAAAAGTAATCTACAATCAACCGGTTGAACACACTTGCATGAATTAAAATTGCATGTATGGAAAATCTAAACTATCAAACTTGAAAGCAATAAAATGACATACATGAATAAAATCAAAGCAAAATTACAAAATAAAATCTACTCTACCTTACATTCTAATATTCTCCATGACATCTACTTCACATCTCCTTCCATGTTGAGAACATCAAAGCTTTATTCAAATTCTTCAAAATTACAAAGTACAACAAAACTCTCCAATTCCAAAGCCATCAAGGAAGAACTACAAACTCCAAGCTAAGGAACTAAAAAGCCAAGCTAAGCTAACTAACAAATGAAGGAGAGAGATCTCCTATTTATACAAAAATATGAGAAGCCATCTCATTAATGAGAGCATGTGAATCTCTCCCTCTACCTCTAGAGTCCTAATCAAAATAGGAACTGATAAGACACATGTCTTCTTAGAGTTTCCAATACAATTAGGAGATGTGACACATATCCTCATGATCCCATGATTCTTTCCACTCAAATTCGAATTTGGCCTTAGGGTGCCACATAAAGGTCTTCTAGAAGTCTCATTTTGACCTACACGTGTCAACAATCTCAACCCACTTGTTAGGTATGAGCATATGCACATTATTTTCTAATTTTTAACCACAAATTCACTTAAAAAGGCTAAGAATTAATAAAGTTTGGAAAAACATAAATGTGGCCCAATGATAATGAAAATGGAATGAATGTAGTGATATAGTAGTGAAATGGAGGTGATATAATGGACATAATAGTGAAAGTGTAATGGAAATGAATGACATTTTCAAGACCCAACAAGCGCCATAAGGGTCACTTGTGGGCTTGGAACCTGAGGATGGGGTTTTGCACCCAATAGTGTTTCAGAAAATTCCAAGAGCACATTTATACATATGATGGCATGAGAAGTTAGAGGGTGGAATGGAGAATCCAATGCTTTGAGAATCATTGAATTCCGAATTGCAGAATTGGAGAAATGATTTTTTGAAGTTGGCACATAATTATTGGTTTTCAAGTCATGTAGGCTTGAAGTAAAATTTAGCCAAAAGATGTGTCTCTTCACTAATTTTTTGGAGCCCCTTTAGTGAATATGAATAAAGGGTGATTTTATGTGTTATAAGCATCCATATTGTGCAACACATACCTTAGGAAGAGAGCTCATTGGAGGAGAATATTGTGCCCTAGCTGCAGCAAGAGAAGGTCTAAAACAACGAGGGTTTAAGGTCTGTTCATGGGTCTGTTTTGAGGGAAAAAAATATTGGTGGAAGGTTCGTAGCCCTATTCTTGTAGGCCACAGCCAAGGCAGGGCCAACGAGGCTGTTTGGAGACTTTTAGGAGGGTGGACAGTCCTCCCAAGAGGTTGTCGCAGCCCTAGATTGGACTACTGAAGGGTGTTGTTGTCGTCTTAGGGAGAAAGTCCCACTTTTAGGGTTGTAACTACCCTAGGAGAGCAGCACAAAGGAGAAGTAACACTTTGAGAAATTTATGGGCTTGTTTATTGGCTGGTTGGGGACTGTGGTTAGTGCCCTAACTACTCTGATAAATTGCAACATTGAAGGAGTCACAACAACAATGTTTTGATATGTGTTGGGTCACAGTTTAGTGACTAGATTTGGATCATTATTTCAGCCTTTGGAAGCCATGTATTGGAGTTGACTTAGGTGTCGTGAAGATTTCAATTAGGATCAGATTCCTACAGTGGAGGATTGAGTATCTTTGGACTGTTGGAGGGCAATGTGTGGATGTCTAAAGTAGCCCTAGACTAGCTATATTGACATGACAAAGAAGAGTTGAAGATTGGGTGAATGTTGGTGCCGAAGTTCAACACCTTGATTTGGAGCTCAAGAATTAGGCCTACTTAGAGATCATATTTATGATCCCATGTACATGCAGCAGAAGTGATGTGCAACAATTTTAGGTGGCAACCCTCCTGAAGTCTCGATGTGTAGTGGCCTAGATGGATTAAGTCACTACTAGTGAGCAGTATGGGTGCGAAGGACCGATAGGATGAGATACAACATCGAAGCTACAACCAAGGTTTTCATTGTATCTTTTATACCATGGACTGTTGTATTATTTAGATTTGGTTTAATATAACGAAGGTTGGTGATTGTACATTATTGTACAATTTTATTAAAAACCATGTATATTTGTGCATATGTGATTTATTGCTTTATATTTCCACTATATAGAGTAGTTTATGGTTGAGATTCTTGGTTTGGTACCGTTAGTGATTTTAAGACTTTAACCTAGATCCAAGGTCATGTAAATTCAAGAATAACTCCTCACAAATCAGACACTAAGAAGGAAATAAGGATAATGATGGTAAAAGAAATAGGTCCCTTTTTCAGGTTGTGGGCTTTATTTCAAGATTGCGGAGTTAGGATTCATAAGTCCCCACAAAATGTGACAACTAATAACAAGAATTGCACAAGAAACAAGTCTCTTGATCAAATTGTGGCTTGACTGCAATAATGCAGAATTGGGTATTTTTAACTCATCGTAAACAAAAAAACAAGAGAGAAATAACGGAAAGTATCGTATAAGAAAAAGTTCTCTTTTTTAGGTTGTGGGCTTTACCAAAATAGATGGGATTGTTTTTTCTCATGGATCTAAAAGCATTAAATGAATAAGGGTAAGGATGGTGCAACAAATAGGTCTTTTATTCCGGTTGTGGACTCTACTGTAATAATGCAGATTCATATACAAGAAACATGTGTCTTATTCAAGTTATGGGCTTTATTGTGATCATGTGAGTTGGGATTCATGAATCCCCATGGATAAACAACCAAGACAAGGATGAAGATGAAGATAGTACAAGAAAGAGTCTCTTATTCACTTTGTAGGATTTACCTCAATAATGTGGAGTTGTGGATAAGAATTTACCACCTGTCATATAACAAGAGAAATGAGGACAAGGATGTTTTGACGATGCTAGATAACATCAACATACAAGGGCTCTCCCTGATTAGACGTCACACCATTTGGTGTAGGAGTCCCATCTAGAATATGGCTCTATTGTCGTTTACTTAAATTTTTTCCTTGGATTAAGTAGTTAGCACGAGAGAGACGCACGCATGTGATTTTGAATGAGAAATAGAATGTGCCTTGTGAATTTTCAATTGTCGATGTATCAAGCTTCTTTCACTGAGAGGGAGAAAAAGTGGGTCTATAAAATATAAGAAATAGTACTAATCTAATGGAGACACACACACATAAGCAAGAAATAATCATTGAACATCAAGTGAAATAATTCACATAGATGCCACGATCATTTAATCATTTCAATATATTTCCAATCATTTAAGCACCAAATTCACCGATATAGTTCAATTACTTCAGTACATATGAAATCCAACATAAATTGCAAACATCAAAAGAATAGTCTTAAAAGATCCATGATTCATGTATGAAAATGTGTTGGCCGAAAGGCTTTAAGTATTAAGTGAAATTTCCAAGATACATAAGTACAATGAACATCAATATCTCCAATAGTGGAGCATTAGAGCCACTACTTGCTCCCCAAATGTACTATCTCTATCTCTCTATTTCCTATGGGAGAAGCCAAGGTTAAAATTGTTTTTCATGAGAAATGAGGATCCCTTTATAACTTGAGGATGAACTTTCATATCCTCATGACTCTTGGCTTTCCAACTTCTAATGACCTTTGGACTTCTAGATCCTTTGGACTTCCAAATGACTTTTGGAATTACATATGATTCTTGGTATCACATGTCTTTTGGACTTCTATACATAGCGCATTTGTCCATACTTGAATCTTGTACTTCCACTTCTCATCTAGGTGGATATTGGTGGCCACCCACCTATTTCACCTAGACCTCTAAATAGCTTCATTAGTTTCCTTGATTATAACACAATTTACTATTTTTAGAAATTTTTAGGTCTTGAATTTCTAGAGTTGTATTGACCCCCTAAATGGATTTTTTTTTAGGTCTACAACAGATCTTGAAGAGATGTTTCTAACAAGGTATCATACACGCCAAACAGAGATCATATGACCAAGTTACGACCCTGGGAAGTTAGTTTTCCAATTAACCCCAAAGGGGCCCACAAACTCTTGGTTTTCCATCTATGATTAAGGTTTTGGTTGTTTAGGGTTTCCCTTTATTGTTCAATAATAAAAAGGCCCTTGAGCCTCATTGTAATAGAGTTTAGAGGCATGTATCTGCCACATGTCTTGTTAGAGATAAGCTACCATTACCCAAGCTAATTTATTTCCATTATGTATGTAAGCATCTTTTAGTTCTTTGCTATTAATGAAATGAAGATTTATTTTTGTTGCAACTCTGTGTTTATGTTTATATCGGTATTTCATTTCGTTCCTTCATAAATATGGATTAGTGGTATCAAAGTCATTTGCTTTTTCTCTATTTTTTTGGGCATGTCCCCAACGAGGTCAGGGTATAAAGAGTTAGGGCTTAAACTGGTTGAATGTTTGCATTACCGGCCTCGCTGACCTCAACATACTCCCATGACGGAAGAAAAGAAATATGAGGGAGTAGGAGATCCTTTCAAAATATTGCTCAAGGAAGCCCTCAAGCGACAAAGGGACATGATGATGGAAAACTTTGCCCAGATCCTTCGATGGATACCCACAGGCAACACATCTTCATCCAGCAGCCACCCTAGAAGCAACACTCCTTTAAGGTACAAGTAAACTTTGACATTCCCATATTTGATGGCTAAATAGATGCAGATGCCATAGATAAATGGTTAAATCTATTGGAAGTATATTTTTCGATTCATGATTTTTCCAATAGGGACAATATTACTTTTGCACTCCTCAAAGTTGCCCCTGCGTCAAGAACTGGTGGGAAAACTACTGTAAGCAAAGGGATGGGAGGGAACCCTCACTATTTTCAGCGCACCCACTTGGGATTCTTTCTAAGATGCTATCAAGAAACAATATTACCCTATTGGGAGCTATGATGACAAGTGAATAAAATGGAATAGGCTATGACAACAAATGGGTCAAGATGTGCATGAGCTAACGAATATTTTCCATACCCCACGCACAAAGTTGGGTATCAAATATTCTAAGAAACATCTGGTGCTCAAGTACTATATTTGTTTGTGCAAATACATTCAAGAGGAAATGAACAATTTAAATTATTAAATGGACTGTGTACCCATATTTTTGAGGTAGCAAAAAATCTTCTGATTTTGAAAAGTGTTAATTCAGAATACACCTTTTTTTTAGCATATTTTTGACACTTTAAATTTTCTTATGTATCAAGTTTGAACATTACTTGTAAAATGTTAGTGATTTTCATGTTGCTTTTGAAAAGTGTCGATCCAACGTCAACCCCTTTTTTTAGAAGACTTATTTTTTACACTTTAAATTTTCTAATGTATTATGTGCAGATAATTATTTTTTAAATTTAACAATTTTTGAAGTAGTCGTTGTCTTCTTCTTCTTCTTCTTCCCCAAGATATTTATTTTAAGTGTTTTTCAGGTTCGTATTTTTTGTTTTTCTTTTCATTTTTTTTGTAGTGAGATCTTCGTTTTTTTGCATAGTATATTTTAAAGTTATGATTTTCTATAAATTTATCTATCGTTAATTAATATTTCAATGCACATCAAATAATTGTCATTAAAAAGAAATATTTTTTAACTTTTGACATAAAAATACACAATTTGAATATAATTATTACAAAAAAAATACACATTTTGAGACCTTTTTGCTAAAAATGACATGTAAAATAAACGATTTTTATGAGAAAATTTTAACAACAAAAGTTTTAAAAATAGCAGTTTTTATGAATTTTATGTCAAAAAATAATAATAATCACATTTTTTTCAAAAAATTAAAGTGAAAATCACATAATACAAATATCAAACATATAAAAACAATAATTGAATACTTATTCTTTTCATAAAATCTCAAAGTCAAAACGTTACAAGTGTAATTATTGAATAGTTCCAAAAAATGAGTTTGATTTGCAAGCATAACTTAAATTTAATCAATAATATCATATAATCCATGCTCATCACCTTCTAGAGTTTCATTATTGTCTTCTTCCATAGTATTTTGTGCTTCATTTTGGTCATTTTCCTCTTCTAGTGAATCTTCGATGTCTTCAAATCTCCCAAAATATATTTTGATGGATCTTTGATAATTTCAAATCTCACTCACCCATGCCTAGGCCCGCGGCCTAGGGACCCTGCGCTCTTAGGGTCAATTCCGGGAATCGACCCTTGGTTCCCGGGGTCATGGGCCTGAGCGGGGCCACCTAACCCATCCCCACCTAGGGCCTTAGCCCAGGGACATTGGGTGCCTAGGGTCGATTCCCGTAATCGATCTTGGCCCTCGGTGTCTAGCACTGATTCTGAGAATCAACCCTGGGCGATTCCCGAAATCAGCCCTTGGTGATTCCCGGAATTGACCTTGAGAAATTCCAGGAATCGGCCCTGGGCTATTCCAGGAATTGACCCTATGTGTTTCCAGGAATCAACCCTCGAAATTCATGGAATCGACCCTATGTGTTTCTAAGAATCGACCCTGGCCTTGGTCGATATCCTAGGCGCTTCCCGAATCAACCCTAGGCGATTCTAGGAATCAAACTTGGGAAATCTCAAAATCAACCCTGGCCCTAAGTGCCCAAGGGAAATTCCTGGAATCAACCCTAGGCGATACCCAAAATTGACCTTGGGAAATTACTGTAATTGACCCTGGGCGATTCCAGGAATCGGTACCCTAGGCGATACCTAGAATTGACCCTGGGAGATACCCTGAGCGATTCTCAGAATTAACCTTAGGAACCTAGGGGCGATTCCCAGAATCGGCTCTAGGAGATACCTAAAATAGACCCTTGGTGATTTCAGGAATCGACCCTCGGTGATTCCCATAATCGACCCTAGGAAATTCAAGGAACCAACAATGGGCGATACCCAAAATCGACCCTACGTGATTCCCGCAATCAATACCTTGGGTAGAACTTGCAATCGATACCCTCAACGATACTTAAAATTGACCTTGGGCGATACCCTGGGTGCTTATGAGCGATTCCTGAAATTGACCCTGGGCGATTCCCAAAATTGACCCTAGGCGATTCTCGGAATAGACCTTAGGCGATTCTTGGAATATACCCTTAGCAATTCCTGAAATCAACCCTAGTAGAAGGTCAAGAATCAATCATGGGCAATACCCTAGGTGCTTCTCGGAATCGACCTTGGCCATGGGTACCCAACGGTGATTCCTAGAATTGACCTTCGACAATACCCCTAAATGACCTGAGTGATTCCCATAATCGACCTTGAGTTATTCTCGAAATCGACCCTAGGCAATTCCCATAAGAAATACCTTGGGTGATACTCAGAATCAACCCTAGATTATTGCTAGAATCTATGTGGGTGATACCCCTAGTGCCTAGGGGCGATTCCCAAAATTTACCCTGGGAGATACTCGGAATTGATCTTAGGCGATTTTTGTAATCGACCCATGGTGATACCCTGGGCAACTATGGGGGCGATACTCGTAGTTGACCATGGACAATTCTCAGAATCAACCCTAGGCTATTCCGAGAATCAACCCTTGGCGATACCCGAAATCAACCCCAGGTGATTCTCAGAATCGACCCCAGGCGATTCCCATAATCGATATCCTAAGCAATACCTTGAATCAACCCTGGGTGATATGCTAGGCAATTCTCAAAATCAACCCTAGGTGCTTCCCGAAATTGACCTTAGGTGATTCCCGAAATCGACCCTTGATGATTCCAAGAATCGTTCCCGTAATTGATACCCTGGGCGATACACATAATCGACCTTGGGCAATACTCTAGGTGTCGAGGGGCAGTTCTCGGAATCGACCCTAGGCGGTTCCCCGAATCAACCCTGGGTGATTCCCGGAATCGAGCTAGGGTGATTCCTAAAATCAACCTTGTGTGGTTCCCGGAATTGACCCTCAGCGATTCCAAGAATCGATACCCTAGGTGATTTCCGAAATCAACCCTGGGCGATTTCCGAAATCAACCCTGGGCGATTTCCGAAATCAACCCTGGGCGATTTTTGAAATCAACCATGGGAGATTCTCATAATCGACCCTAGGTGATTCCCATAATCGACCCTGGACGATTCCCATAATCAACCTTAGGAGATTCCTGGAATTGACCATAGTCTTTGGCTCCCATGAGTCATTCACAAAATTGACCCTGGGCGATTCCCAGAATTAACCCTAGGTGATTCTCAAAATCAGCGCAGGGCACCTAAGGCCCCTAGGCCACGGGCCTAGGCATGGGCACTAGGGGCTCTTGGCACCTAGGGTCGATTCCAGGAATTAATTTTGGGTGCCCCAGGCCCCTGGGCCACGGGCCTGAGTGCATAGGGATGATTCCCAGAATCAATCCTGGGTGCCACACACCCCTGGGATGTGGGCCTGGCCAGGGGCGCCTCGCTTGCCCATGCCCAGGCTGCAGCTCAGGGGCACTAACCCAGGGCCGATTCCAGGAATTGACCCTAGGCACCAAGGGCCCCTAGGCTGCGGGCCTTGGTGGGGGCGTCTCTCGTGCCTTGTCCCAGGTCCCTTAGGCACCCAGGGCTAATTCCAGGGTCGATTCGGAGAATTGTCCCTACGTGCTCTATGTCCCTGGATCTTTGGCCTAGGCGGGGATGCCTTGCTTGCTCCTGCCAAGGCCCGTGGCCTAGGGACTATAGGCACCCAAGACCCCTGTGTCACGGGCCTAAGTGGGGGCACCTCGCCCACCTGCACTTAAGCTCAGGCCAGGGGCCCTAGGTGCCCAAGGACCCATAGTTACGGGTTTGGGTCGGGGTGCCTCCCCTAACTGCACTGAGGCTTGCATCCCAATAGCCCTGGGCTCCCCTAATTGATTCCAAGAAACGCCCCTAAGTGCACAGGGCCCCCAATCTACAACCTTGGGTGGGGGTGGGCGGCCCCACCTAGGGCTACGACCAAGGTCAATTCCCGGAATCAACCATGGCTACCCAGGGCCGCGGGCCTAGGTGAGGGCACCTCACCCACCCACGTTCTCGCCTAGGCACACGGCTAAGGGGCTCTAGGTGCCTAGGGCCCCTGGGTCGCGAGCCTGGTCACCTCACTTGGCTATGACTCAGGGACTTGGGGCACTGAGGGTCGATTCCTGGAACCGACCCCTCAACCGTGGGCCTGTGCAGGGCTAGGTGAGGCGCCCCTATCCAAGTCTGTGGCCCAAGGACCCTGGGCTTACAGGGCCCTTAGGTTGTGGGCCTAGGCGCGGGAAGGATAAGTTGCCTTAGGCTAAGATGTGAATATAGCTATACTTTTAGCCTTTAAAATAAAAATTACTCTTGGAATAATGACTCTTTCATTCAAGTGTTCAATTTTAAAGGTTTTTTTTAGTCATATAATTTGTTCATAATGACATGCTTGAAATATGTTGAAAACTTAAGGTTTTTTAATTCCATGGTTGATAAATTGTCAAACTTTTAAGGATTTTCTAAGTTATAATAGTTTATCTTTAATGGTAGGGTTGAAAAGAATTAGAATTTTAGGGTTTTTTAGAGTTGTCATATTTTTCTTTAATGGCATAGATGAAAATTATCAGAATTTTAAGGTTTTTCATGACACATTATTTTATCTTTAACACCATTACTAAAAAATGTTGAAATTGTACTCCAAAAAAAAATTATTCTAGCATCAACACTTTTTATTTTTAGTGTCTTTTTTTTTTTTTTTTGCACAAAATAATTGATTTTTACTGCCATTTAAAAAAAAATGTTGAAAAATTACCCTTAAAAAAACATCGTTATGAAATACACACTTTTCGTTTTTGGGTTGTTCATGTTTTTTGGGGGTTTTTTGGCTAGAGTTCTAATTTTGAGTTTACGGTACCCATTTTAAAGTGTATATTGTTAATGGAATTCCTGGACATCTCCTCGCTTGGTGTAGCATATCGATATGCTGCCAAGATTGAGTAGAAATTCAAGCAGAAGTAGAGAGACTTTGGATTTGCGAACCCAAAACAGAGCAAACGCGCCCCCAAGCTACAAAGCTAAGGGCAGATCTAGGCCGCGACCCCCCAGGACAACTCCTCGAAGCTGAAAGGAAAGAATAGCGGGAAGGTGAAGAAGGACACTAGCAAGTAGTGTGAGTTCCATAAAACTCCTACTCCCAACACAAGCGAATGTCGTGCAAAGCAGGTGTTGGTGGTCGAGCTAAAAGACTTAAAGACAAATGCATGCTCTAATTTTGAGCCAGAACGTGGCAAGGGAAAGCATATCATTGACACAGAACCCACTGCGATGGTATCCACCACCAAGCTCCCAAAGGAGAAACCTGAGGATCCAGAGGAGGGAGGGCACCTCTTCCACTTGCAGATGTGGGTAAAGGGTTCACTAGCGCAATTCATCATTGACAGCGGGAGCCAGAAGAACATGCTCTCAACCAAGGTCATTAAGATATTGAAGTTTCCAACAATACCACACCCATAGCCATACACCATTGGGTGGCTCCACCAAGGGTGATATCTATGTGTCAGTCAGTAGTGTCACCTGCCTTATAACATCATTCCCTTCGTAAATGAGGTATTTTGTGATGTTGCCCCTCTGGAAGTTTGTGATGTTCTATTAGGTAAGCCATACATATGGAAGCATCATGTTGTATATGAATCCAGACCTCATTTTGTTATTATTACTTTGGGTCATAAATTGTACAGGATACCAAAGGTATCACTGCCTACCTCCTTTTCTTTGATCTCTGCTAAATAATGCAGTAAGATCATTTCTGAGACCGAGAAAATTGTCTTCCTTATGATTCACCCTCAGAGAAAGAGGAATATTGTGGCCACATCCATAATCTCTAGACATGGCTCCTCTGCATGGCAACAACAGATGGATAAGGTCATGGAGAAGTACAGGGACATCTTCACCTCACCCACAGGGGTACCCCTACACTATCAGGTCAAACACTCCATCGATCTGACCCTGGGCACGTCGCTTCCCAATGGACCAATCTACTGATGTTATGTTCTGGAGAATGATGAAATCAAGAGGCAAATTCGGGAGTTGTTTCCGAAAGGGTACATCACGCCAAGTTCATCACCCTGTGGGAGCCCGATCGTGTTGGTACAGAAGAAGGACGAAACTTAGAGGCTTTGTATTGACTATCGAGTGCTGAATAAGATTATTGTCTGGAATAGGTATCCAATCCCATAGATTGATGACCTTGTGTACTAGCAAAAGGGGGGCAAATATTTTAGCAAGATTAACTTGAAGCCTGATTATCAACGTTATTACGACACATAGGTTGTTAAGCTAAGAAAAAGAGAGATTTGAGCTCATAGAACATGTTCACTAGAACACCCAAATACTTTGTAACATGACAAGTGGGTGGATAAAAATACCTTGCTTCAAAATTAAACAGATGTAGGGAATAGGTAGAAAAAGAGCTATTCCAAAATGGACACACTAGGTTGACTCTACAATCATAATAAGTATGAAAATGTCTTGCATGAACAAAATACTAGTGGAAAAATATAAGATTCCAACAGGTGAACACCTTGTGACATAGAAATAAAAATTATTTATTTGCACATGCCATGCTAGCATGCACTTAGAACCAAACCCTTTCTCTTGGCCTCATGAATTTGCCACACGACAATATACAAATGGTATGTGAATTCGAAATTGATAAATAATTTTAAGTGTGGATGGTTGGACCCACCATGTCAAATTGTTGCTACACCTGGTGGAGAACACTAACAAGCTTATTAACTTCTTCTTTTTTATCAATTTTGATAATGTATTGTTAATTGATGGGTTTACTATAGCTAGCAATTTCCCGTTGAGGTGCAAAAAGTATGTTATCATAATGTGAACAAGTTGGGTATATTTTTTCTCTAAGTATAATTATGATATCCAGATATATGAAAAAAAAAAAAGTAAGAAATGTTAAATTAACATTTCCTAAGTGAAATAAGTTATTATGGAGTTATCACACTTATCTAAAATAATTATTTTAACTTTGAAATGTAGAAATAGAAATTGGAAAAATAAAATTAGAATGTCAATGGATAGAAAAGTAAAAATGGACTTATTAATGTGATATAATCTAGAGTTGTACCAGTGAATATTGAAAAACAAGAAATAATATGGCAATCGATCCAACTTGCAAAATTACAATAGATATTAAAGGAGTAATTGAACCAATAAATGAGTCAAATATTGTTCATCCCATTGTTGGTCCAATTCTAGAACCAAAAGTAATGGTCTATTATTCCTTATTTATATGAACTACTTGAATTTCTTGCATTCCATGCATAGCTATGCCCAATCATTCCAATTGCAGTTAAGCATTGAGGAAGAAGTATAGTCATTCCAACATTCAAACTCATTAGCACCAATGTAACAATGATAGCAGAGACCTCTAACATTTCTAGTTTGGGAAAGCAGAAGATGCATATATCATTATAGCTAAAACTTTATTTTGGGTGCAAATGACCCTAAATGGGGTATGGATGTGTGGGTTAGGTGATAGGTGTGAAGTTATTGTTTTAGATATAGATAACCCTAATCCAATCCATGGTTGTCTAATGGAGTGGACGGAAATTAATAAGAAGAACTAGTTATGACATAACAAGAATAGTTAAAAAGACGATGTAATATAAACATTTTGCTCCCTAATTTCTATGATAAATACATAACAATAATCAGCATCCATGAACAAGGTGTTTGTGAGGTTAAGGCAATGACAAAGTCTCCCTTTAATAAAAAGCATTGAGGATTACTGATTAGGTTGTGGTAGATACCACTATATATATTTTAATGGTGTGCCTTGTTAAGCTTCACATTCATTGTGTGCCGATACCACTATATATATTTTAATGGTGTGCCTTGTTAAGCTTCACATTGATTGTGTGCCAAAAGTGCAATAATATAAGATGGGCAATTGTTGGTTCACAAGAAATTCCATTATGTTGCCTTGGAAGTCTTTGTATATATGATGTGTTTGTTAATGTACTTATTAAAATATATTTTCACCATTTTCAAGGACAACATGTTGCTACATGACAGAATCTCGCTCTTTTCCATCGTCAGGATGGAGCAACAAGTAATATTGGAAGTTGAAAGGTGACAGATTATGAAAAACATATCCACTCACGCAAATATATATATATATATATATATATATGAAAAAGAATGATGGTGAAAAAATTTAAATAAAAGTCCAACATATTTAATGGTTTAAAATGGTTTATTATTTCATTTAAGAGAGAAAAAGTGACTATGATTGCTAAGAAGTGCAGTTAAATTTCGGAAGTGCAGTTAAATTTCGGAAGAACAAACACAAAAGCTAGAATGGATGGACAATAATATAGCAAATGAATCTAAAATTCATACATAAAATTCAAAAATATATTGAAATTGGTTGTAAAAAATAAATAAATTTTTAACTCCAAATGTCCATAAAACATCAAAAGAAATCTCAAATACAATCACCTACCATTTTTATTTTTATTTTTTGACATAAATGGGTACAATTTTGTATTAAATCTACGCCCAGTTGCAGCAAATACCTGGACGAATTACATGGCCATTTTGCGCAGAGGTATCTGGTATATCACATTGTGTCTAATTTCCTTTACCCAAAATATATCAAAAATCCCAAACCCAAAGAATACTCTTATTTGCCGAGAAGTTTAGATGCAACAAAATTGTAACAAAGAATACACACATTGTAAGCCAAACATTATACCATTGATTAGTTTGCAGAATCAGCTGGCCTATTGAGGTCGAGATCTCGAGAATGTCTTATGGGTGGATTCTCTAAGTCAACACCCTAAAGTTTGAGATCCATGATTAAATTTTGCAATGCATCCACCTCATCTTCTAGGCGAGAGATTATTTGCTGAAGAGCCACAATTGACTAAAAAGAGTTTCACTCAGAGACCTATTGTTGATACATCTTAACATGCAAGCTATATATTTCAAAATTAATGGCATCATGCTCTTTTCTGCACTGGTTACACATAGTGGAGACCAAGAAGTCCGATGCCGAGGAGCTAGAGTCCATAGTAGGATAGTAGGATCAGAAGTATGCAGGTACCAAAAGAGGGAGATAATAGAAGTTGGCGAGAGAGGGAAGAGAACCCTATAGAGTCGAGAGAGTACTCATATGAAAAGGATCTAGCACAACCTCTAAGTAACACATATAATGTTGGCAAAGAAGAGTAAAGGAACAAAACCAGAGGGGAATGGGCAAGTCTCAGCCAACTGAGAGTCTTGAATATTAACAGAGCTAAAACCAAGGACATCGAAATTGCCAACACCTATCCAATTTCTCACAGTGCAAAGAATGTCATCAACTGATTTTCTTACCTCAGACCTTGTAGGGGTAATGCGCCAAATCGCCCAATTGTAGTGGTGTTGAACCCTCGCAAACTCCTCACAACAGAAGAATGCCCGTAATTTAACTGAATCTCATCGCAGAGCTTCCTGATATACCATCCCCTGGATGCCACCTTTACGGATACAGAGGTATCCCATTATGCAATCAACAACAAATTCAAATTTCAAGACAAACTTCACTTGTAGGGCATGAATGCTTCTATGTGCCCACAACCAGATTTATTCCCTTCACGCCATGGAAGCCACACATGAACTTTCATTTCGACATTAATTTCTCCAAAACCCCGAAGCAGAGAAATCATGATTAAACAATCAAGGATGACGAAACAAGATTTGCCCATGAGATCAAAGTTATTCCACGCCAAGGTAATAAAATCAATAATGCTTGCGTGAGGCAAGCGACCTGTCCATGTCGGATCAAATTGACAGATGCGGTTCTTAGCAATCATGAGGACGTTAATGGAGGACTTGGAGCACTCAATCAAATGAATATAATCAACATTGACAAGAGAGGAGAGAATCAAGGTAGGGATGGGGCACATCGGCACAAGGAGGGAGGATAAAGGAACGAGGAGCACTAGGGAGGAAAACATTAAAATTACGAGATGGACACGTACCCTATTTTTCCATTGATCTCTGATTTCCCTTCGTCCAGAAGGCAAGCCTTATTAGCTTGTTGATCTGCCTCGGAATTTAAATTTTTGAGGATGTGGAAGAAGGTAGAGTTAGTGGACTGAACTATGATTTTAATCCGATAATACAAAAGGGTTAAGGTATTGCCTTTTGAAGGATTTCTAGTTCTCAGATAGCGAAAAAAAGGAAAGACTCACCCAGAATAACAATGTCTCTGACGCCTCGACCTTGAGCCAAAGTTACTCCCAAGAAAAGCTCATACATTTTGCCCAAGGCCCCTCGAAAATTTATGCATAATTATTCCTTCGAGATTTAGTATATCCACAAAAAGAAAGAAACCTTACCTCAAATTAAATGCAATAAAATCTCCCTAATATTCATGAAAATTCACATAAATACCCAAATTTTTTAATGCCCAATAAAATAAAAATAACGCAAAAATAACTATTAATAAAAAATAAAACCCAAAATTAATAATGCAACAATAAAAAGATATCCCAAATTTAGTTGATATAAAACATTTAAAAAAATACCAAAATTCTGTAAAAAATAATAATTAAATGACATAAAAATATAATAAATTTTAAACCAAATTCTATTTAAACAAACCATACCATAGAAGAAAAATACCTAGATAAACCCAAACCCTAACTACATGAATCCAGGAACACATAACCCACCATGAAACGTATCAAATCACTCAACAACCTCAAAGAACTCACCCAGAGCCTTCAAAGTAGTGATTCTCAATAATCCAACAAAGGAGAAAAACACTAGAAACCCTACAACCCTTCACAGTGTGATTCTCAATAATCCAACAAAGGAAAAAAAGCACTAGAAACTCTGCATGACTGGAAGCAAGAAGCCCACTCTAGTATATACAAAGATTGATAATAGAGTAACAGATTCTTGAATTTAGGCTTTTGCGATCTATATCAAGATTGAAAAAAGAGTAACTGATTTTTATTTCTTGCGATGTAATTAATTTCAAACAACAATTTTGTCTTCTTTACCTAATATGATTCTTGAACCTAATTGTAGGGCACACTATCACGTTAGAAACATTAGAAGAGTTTCAGTTTCCCTCCCTTTTACTTTAAAATTTTGGGTCTGGATGATACAAATTTTGCCCGATTTATAATAAAATTTTATTTTATTGGATGTATACTTTTTGTTTGTTTATTGATTTGTCATTAATCTATAAAACTAATTTTTAGTTAAAAAATTGCAATCCATAAATATTGGAGATGTTAAAAAAAAAAAAAAAAAATCTTATTTAATTTGGACCACATCAATGATAATATAGCTAATTTTTATAACTATAAAATTTTGAACAAACAACCTTCACACAAAAAATACCTTAATCATTAACACGAAAAATACCTTAACAAAATAACGTTCCCTCAACTATGTTATATCTCATATCTTACCCTGCATTTTTTTCTAACACAACAAAGCTTCTAACTTTTTCCCATCACACAATTTTAACCTTTCTTACCTCAATTAACACAATGGTCCCTCGAGTTTTGAATAGCCATTAACTCCCTGACCTATTCGCTACCCAAAGAACTCCTTTTAAAGCCCTTCAACCTCTAAACTTACTCAACTAATTATGAATCTAAACCATTCACAATATAATATATGTAAATCATGATTGACCTTTGCTCAATTACCTTGTGATTATGGGTGGATGGCAAAGATTTTGTCCAAGCCTCTTAGTCACCCATAAAACCCAATAACATTAACCTCCGCCATAAACCTAGCATAAAAAAAGGCCTCGAGAACAAAATGAGGCATCCTTTTAATAAATTGCCACAATATCCACTATCCATTAGATCTTCATGTATCACAGTAAACTATATTCAAAAATCCCAACCCATCTTTTGACTCTATTAAAACATTTAATATTTGCTGGAAATAATATAAATTATTTTTAAAATAAAATATTATATTTAATAACTTTAAATATATTAATTTAAAAATTTAATTAGTATAGTTATATGAATTAGTAATATATTAGTAATAAATATAAATTAGGATAGGAATTAAAAGAGATATACTGATTTATATATTTTATATATATATATATATAATTATATATAATTAATTTAATGTTTATTATTTTACATTATTAAAAAAATGGTATTAAGTTATAATTTCAATATATAACAAGATTTTTAACTATAAGATTTAATTATTTTATGAAATATAATTTGTAAATAAATACATTTTGAAAAAACTGTAATAAGATTTTTAATTATGGAAATTCACCTCTAATTTATCATGAATATTTTAACTTGAAATCATCTTTGTTCCAATAACATAGGTTAATACCATGGGTATTATTCCAAAATATTCCAAACTCATTTCATATATCACTTATTCATATAACAATTTTTTTAATTAATTAATAATTAAAATTATTAAAGCATAAATTTTAACTTTATTTGGTACTAAACTAAAAATATTTTATATATAATAAATCTCTATCATCTATTTAATTATTAAATATATTTCATAAATATAAACTTTATTATTTAATTATATTTCAAAATAATAAATCTTATCATCATTTAATAATAATTTAAAATTCTTAAACTATATTGATATCGAGTCATAAATTCTTTTTTTATTGGCATTATTGAATATAAAACATAAATGGCATGCACAACGGAGCATTAAATATAAGATGTGAGCAACGGGAATTTCCTTTGGTATCATTAGATATGACACATGAAAGGAATGGTCAGAGCATTAAATATGAGATGTGAGCAATGGGAATGATGAGTTGGTAGTCATGCAAAAAAAATTCAAATTACACTATTCAGGGTCGTTGCTGCCAAAAGGACAGAGGACAAATACATCACATATTACCATATTATTAAATTTGATTGTTTTTAAATTTAAATATTTATAAATTAAGGGGTTGTGTTTAAATTGTATATTTAAAAAATATTTCAAAATTAGATATTTCCAGCATGTTATTTTTTATTTTTTTGTGAAATCATATATTATTATATTTATTAAATTTAAGTGTTTCTAAATTTGGATCGAGTTGATTTTGAGAATCTTGTTGAAAAATTTGAGGTGAAATCTTGATTTGTATTATTTATAGTGGTTTCTTTTACTCTATATATGGATTCAACACACGAACAACTAGTAAGACACTTTGATTGTACAAGGGTTACCCATCAAGCTTGTGATTTCAATAAATTCCTACCAAATTTTAGAGAAATTAAACCAGAAAAACTTCCAAAAAATCTCACTAAAAACATAAATATCAATAAATTTAAAATGCAAGTTTCAAAAATATTAAGAAATCTGATGGTCAAGAAAAATATTTTCTTTAACCCTTCTCCTAACCATCAAATTTTAAAATGTTTGCAAAATCTGTCAAAATACCCGAACTATGCACTAATTATGATCTCTAATCAAATTGTGTCTAACAAAATCGTCTACAACGAAGTTAAATCATCAAATTGTGTCTAACAAAATCTTCTACAACGAAGTTAAATCATCCATTCAACACTTTTCTATCACACTCTCCTCTTCTACAATTCCGTTGCCTTTCTGTTCAAGATGACAAAGTTACAAACCACTACCTCAATCGTATGACAAAGTTACAAACCACCCCTCAATACTCCAAATAAATGGAAAATGACAATTGGAAATTAAAGAGAAGACACGGCACGTCAGCTGGAATGTCATCCGTGACCACTTTCACCAGCAGCAAGCAGTTTCTCTATCTCATCCCATTGTGATAAAAGATGACTACCAGACAAGTTTTGATAGTTGAAGAGTAAGGACGAATATTAACAGTTGGAAACTGAAGAGAAGGCGCTGGAATTCAGCCGGAGGGAATGTGATGTATCCGACCCACTTGGGCCACATTTTAAATGGTTGCAGGAGAGTGACCCAGTTCACCAAAAAAGGAGCTTTCTTGGTAAAAAGAAGCAGCACATCAATGATACAATGGAGTCACACCAGGACATTTTATATGCAACCATTATATTTATATTTATTCTTGCCAGCCACTGCGTTGTTTTATGCTTATATTTATTTTTATAGTTATGGTCGCCAGCCACTGCTTTGTTTTATGCTTATATTTAATTTTATAGTTATGCTCGCCAGCCACTGCGTTGTTTATTTTTATAGTTATGCTCGCCAGCCACTGCGTTGTTTCATGCTTATATTTAATTTTATAGTTATGCTTGCCAGCCAATTCGTTGTTTTATGCTTGCCGGCCGCTACATTGCTTGTAGTACCTGGGTGTGGGATTTGACGTTGGAGTAAACCAAAAACTTTGTGGATATGGCGGTGCAGAAGCCCAAAAAAATTCCAAAACTAGAATCATGCAGGAAAGTGACTGCGGAAAAGACAAAATTGAGTGTGGGACTTATCGAAGTCACAAAAAGAGCACGGGACTTAATAAACATATATGGACAGCCAACCGGCCCACAAAATAAAGTTGCAGAGGGACGTTTTTAAGCCTTAAAGAGAAACTGGGGCCTTTGATAAACTTACCTATTAAAACCATGAAGTAACAAGTTGTAGTGGGACCTTTTCAATCCACACACAGAAATTGAGACTTTATAAACATATAAACATACTATAACTTGTTACAGTAAAGTTTTCCCAAGGGATAAAGAGCACACAAATATTTCATGTTAAAATTTTTGGGCATAAAAGAGAATAGATAACATAGAAACATCAAATTATGTTAATTTAAATTATTTCATTAGGTTATAATATAAAATATTTACCACGCTTACTTCATCTATATATAATATTTAATAAAATTTAATAATTTTACATATTTAAGTATTTAGGGTCTGTCGTAGTGTATTATATTAGATATCATTTTTTTGGATTCAATTTTGTTAAGAAAGTCATTCATCTATGATCATTTCCATGAGAGGTAGTCGTAACTCACTAATTTCTTACGATTTTTTAATAGTCCACTTAGCACTCATTGCATAGGGCGCATTTAAGTATTGAGGGTCGTCAATCATCACTTCCAGGGCTTGCACCCGATAACCAGGGCTTCTTGCGAGGTCACCCATCCCAGATCGCCTCTAGCTCAAGGGCGCTTATCTGTGGAGTTTTCCACACAATCAAGTCCACTTAGCTTGCTACCCCATTTGCAAAACCTTAGCAAGTATTGTGCCTCATGAACCATTCAAGTAGAGGTCCCTTCACTCTTATGTATTTAAGTATTGAGGGTCTTTCGCAGTGCATTATATTAGATATCATTTTTTGGGATTCAACTGCGTTAAGAAAGTCATTCATCTATGACCATTTCCATGAGAGGTAGCCGTAACTGACTAATTTCTCACAATTTTTGAATAGTCCACTTAGCATTCATTGTA
This sequence comes from Pinus taeda, assembly GCA_000404065.3. Lineage (NCBI taxonomy): Eukaryota > Viridiplantae > Streptophyta > Pinopsida > Pinales > Pinaceae > Pinus > Pinus taeda. The sequence continues at coordinate 20,744 of APFE030410349.1, read as the reverse complement.
TAGGGTAATGCTCACAGGGGTGAAGAAGTGGGATTGAAACTAGTGAAATGAAACACATAGCATCAATCATCACTTCTAGGGCTTGCACCCAGTAACCAGGACTTCTCGAGAGGTCATCCATCCCAAATCGCCTCTAGGTCAAGCGCACTTAACTGTGGAGTTTTCCCCATAATCAAGCCCACTTAGCGTGCTCTACTTGAATGGTTCATGAGGCACAATACTTGCTAAGGTTTTGCAAATGGGGTAGCAAGCTAAGTGGGCTTAATTGTGGGGAAAACTCCACAATTAAGTGCGCTTGAGCCAAAGGCGATCTGGGATGGGTAACCTCCCAGGAAGTCCTGGTTACCGTGTGCAAGACCCGGAAATGATGATTGACGCTATGTGATTCATTTCACTAAATTCAGTCTCACTTCTTCACCCCTGTGAGCATCACCCTATGCAATGAGTGCTAAGTGGACTATTCAAAAATCGTGAGAAATTAGTCAGTTACGACTACCTCTCATGGAAATAGTCATAGATGAATGACTTTCTTAACACAGTTGAATCCCAAAAAATGATATCTAATTTTAAATATCATCATAATTTGTTGTTTTTTTTCAAAAACAAAAAAAAAAAAAAAAAAAAAAAAAAAAAAAAAAAAAAAAACATTTTTCATTGATTGTAATGTATAATATTTCAGAGAAAATATAAATAAGTATATACATAACGAGAGTTTATAGATTTTAGGTAGTTTGAGCAAGAAAAATATCAGTTCAATCTTTGTGTTTGTTTTTCATCTCAACCAAAACAAAGTCGAGCGAAACACAGAGGATGCAGATGATGCACATATGTGCACTCCAAGATCCAAACTAAAAACTTGTAGACTAACCTTGTCAGTCATATCCATCATATCAGAGAAGAAGTTGGGTGCACAGATTTATCAACAAAATAGAGTGGGAGATGGAGCCTGCTGAGAGAAATAGACTCGATCTCAATGATAGCCCTCCATATCCAATACAGTCCTAATAGAGAGGAGACATGATGTACATCTATGTGGTCCAAGGGCCAAAAATGAACTTGAAGACAGTCCTATAAAAGTAATAGAGCGGGCAAATACAAAAAGCAAACAAAGTTTGGTAGATGGCATCCTCAGCCAACGTTTAGATCATAAAATGTCCAATCCCCTGCAGTGAGCTAGAGTAAAAAACTGGAAAAAAATTATTGCATGCTCTGAGCAGCAATCTTCCTCGGATAGACGATCTGCTTCTCCATTTTGGATCCAGTAGATATGTGAAATAGTGATAGACTGAAACTCTTCGATCAAAGGCTGAATTTTGCGTTTCCAAGCATCAAGATTTAGAAAGTTGAGGGAGCCTTTTTCATTTGCCTAGTCGATGGTAGATTTGGAGTCTCCAAAAACTGAATGATCCATGAGGCCGAGCCAAAAATCACAATATAGAACTCCCCAGAGTGAAAGTAATTCAGCTCTGGTGTTGGATCCCTTTCCACAGTGCCAGTGGAATCTGTAAAATGTCCCAGGCCCAATATGGATGGTCATTTTGCAACCACATAGTTCGAAGGAGGAGGCCCCATAAAAAAAATCCAACCGAAAAGTTAGACCGAGGAGGTGGCAGCCATTTAGGAATAGAGGGCAGGTTGACAGAGTGTTCTATAGATAGAAGGAGATAATTCTGCAGCTAGAGAGCCAGATGTTGGGCAACACATGGTCAAAAATGAGGGCATTTCTCGCCCACCAAATGCCCCAGATGATGATGAAGGCCAGAGTGAAATGTGATTGGTGTTCCGCAGTCCAACTACTACGACAAGAGATAATATTAGAACGGTCCCAATCAATAGGTGAGTTAATGAGATGTAGCACAGAAGTCCAGATAGAAAAGGCAAGGGACGGTGAAGGAAGAGATTGTTGGCATCCTCTCCGGCAGATGAGCAAAGACAACACCAACTCGGGCCCTGATAGCCTCTCCTAATAAGGAATTCCCATGTTAAGAACCTGTTGTCCACCACCAACCAGGAGAAGCAATTGAGTTTGAGCGGAAAATTGCATTTCTAGGCTCGAGCCAGCCAAGAGAAAAAAGGGATCCATTTTGAGCGCTGGTGGGTGATCCAATAGGCCTCATGTACAATGACCTTTCCCTGTTGTGGGCCACCAAACCAAATGAACTTGTCTGCTTTTGCTCATAGGACAATTTTGGCAAGCTTGAGATTTGTTATGTATGTTTGCCATTCTAGAGTGTGGGCCTCAGGAATTTCAAGCTCGGTGGCATCTCTCCAATGAGTGAAAGATAAAGAGGAGAGATGCGTTGAAGCAATGTCTTTAATCAAATAATATCCATGAAAGTGTAGGAAAGTAATGAGATGCAGAGAAAGTAAATGTGGGTCTGTCAGGCTAGAGAGGGAGCCCAGACCAATCTGCGGAGAAGATCCCGAGCCAACCTCCCATCGAAGATTCTCGAAAAACCAATGTTTGGTGAGACGAAGGTTGCGCTAAGAGGCAGAGATCTTGGGAGGATCTGGGGCACCAACACGTATCCAGCCAATAAGATCTTTGTTCTGAAGGTATTTGGCCTTGATAATTTGGCTCTAGAGACCATCATCGCTAACAGCTCACCAAAGGGTTTTAGGAGCATTGCTAGATTGAAGGAGGGGGTGTCTTTTATACCCCACCCGCCTTGATTAATTAGAATGTTAAGATTCTCTGGAATGGCGAGGTGAAATTTGTGCTCTCATTGTGTTCCAACCCACAAGAAACCATAAATGATTGATTTGATCTTACGAATAACTCCTATCGGCAGTTTAAAATCATGCATCCAGTAAATAGGAATGTTGTGGAGGATAGCATTGATTAAAATTAGATGCCCACCCAATGTATATGGATTTTTTTTTAATCTCAAAGCAAAATAAAAAATAAATTTTATATAGATTGTAGACATGTTTATAAACATTAAAGTAGAAATTTATATTGTTTTAGCCATTTTGTTATGCTTAGAGGTTATAGTGTAGCAGTCAGAATTTAAAACAAAAAAAAAATAAAAATAAATAAATAAAAATAAAAATAGACATGTTAAACGTAGTGATAGTGTATGAATAGACAACCTCTCATCTCCCTCAAATAATGAAAATAAGTTATGTATTGTCTTTTGTATTATCCATTGTGGCATTTTGTTTACAAGGTGGGATAATGAGGAGCACAAAGATTTGCAAGAAGTTCAAGGGGAAACTCAAGTCTCACCTGTAAGCTTTTTTCCTATCTTATGTATGGGTAACCATGCTTAAAATATTTAGTCTTGAGTGATATTTTTGTGCATGGTATTTGGTTATTGGTATGGTAGAAGCTGAAAACCTTAGGCATATAAGTTTGTTCTAAAATGATCCATGAGGATCTTCATAACCAACAAATCAAGTTGTTCTCAATTTCTACCAAAGTTGTCCACACAATGAATAGCTCCTAAGAATATTTATGAAATAGTTTGAATGAGGTCGAGAGGACTTCATATGCAAAACATATGGCTCATTGGCAAATGATAAAATGAAATATTTAATAATTATTTTGAGCATAGGTGCTCATGTATTCTTGTATTTTTCATTTTTATTTGTAATAACAATGTAAACTTTGAAACGAGAACTCTGGCAAAAAAAAACCCAAAAAAACATGAAAAGCAGTGCTAAAAATGAAAAGTGTGTATACTCGAATGATGGTTTCTTTTTTAAGGTCAATTTTGAACATGTTTTAAAAATGGCAGTGAAAACGAATTTTTTGTGCAAAAAACACCCTGAAAATGAAAAGTGATGATAGTGGAACGATGGCTATTTTTTTTAGAGTTAATTTTCAACATTTTAAAAAGATGTCAGTAAAACCGAATTTTTATGTGCAAAAATTGTGCAAAAACACCCTCAAAATGAAAATTGTTGATGCTCGAATAACACCTTTTTTTTTGTAGAATAAATTTTCAACATTTTGAAACAATGGTGTAAAAGATTTTATCATGACTCCGAAAAACGCTAAAATTTCAAAACAAAAAAAAAACAAACATCTAGAGAAATAGATGATTTCGATGTGGAAACATCCAGCGAACATAATTGTGAAATTACTCCTTGTTATTCCTTTTTTAGAAGCTTTGTCATACCGTTAGAGCTGATTAGCTTTCTCGTTTCCCTACAATACCCCTTAATTCAACTTCATTTCCTTCCGCAAAAAATTTCATGAAAAGTTCTTGAAAATTAAAAGCTATTGTACCCAAGGATTGTAGCCATTGGACTCCTAGTACAACATCGGCACCTCCCATTGGAATGGAAAGCATTGGGCTATTCAATATATATTCTCCCATGGATAGCATGATATTATGGCACTTTCCAGAGCAATTTATGGTTCCTCCACTTGCAACCATCACTTGACACTCTGGTGTTGTATATATGAAGCAATTCAATTCCTTGGCTATCTTACAATGAATAAAATTATGGGTACTGCCCGAATCAATCAACACTACTTCTTCTTGATATGTCCTTCTATCTTGATAGTTTGAGGAGTGGTAATTTCGCCAAATGCATTACAAGATATGGTCAAATTCATTTCTTCTTTCTCTAGGGTTTGTTCCTGGTGTATATCCTCTTCTTTTGACGTTTCTTGTTCCTATTCTTCCTCCTATTCACAATCTATGTAAAATAATTTCTTCTCAGCACACTTATGACCTTTAGTGTATTTGCTATCACAACTATAACAAATCCCTTTTTCTATTTTTCCTTTAAATTGTTGGGGTATCAACCTTGTAAGTTTTGGAAGGCTAGGGGAAACAACACTTCCATCCCTATAGTTGTGGGTAGTAGGCTTCCTTGTTGCCATAATTTTGCTTTCCATTTTTCTTGCCAACTTGAATGCATTCTCCAATGAGTAAGGTTCCCAAAGGTGAACCTCTTGTTGGATGTTATCCTTTAAATTTCCCTATGAACACATCAATCCTATGCTCCTGTGGAATATCTTTTACCCCTATATTCAATTTTTGGAAGTCCTCAATGTGCTTCATCATTGAACCCTTTTGTTTAGGTTTATAAATTGGCTAAAAAAAGTGTTGCTTTTTGTATCCTCATAATGTGTTATGATTTCTTCCGTAAAAATTGCCCAAGTAACAATTTGTTTACGAGAGAAAATCCATCGATACCATACAAACTGATTTGATTCCAAATATAAAGTTGCAATGCGTACCTTTTGTGTGTTTTGCACATTATGGAGATCGAAATACTGCTCCATCTGTAGTATCCATGTTACGAGATCCTTGCCATCAAACTTCCTCATATCGATCTTTGGAACATGGTGGGTCTTCAACCCAACATTAGAGTCTATGAAATCATGATTAACATTTTTTTTTGTTCTCATCATGAGTTTCATTTACTACCCTTTCACCATTACTAAGCATTTCTTGTAGCAACTTATTCAAATCTAATCTTCAAATCTTCCATCTTAGCGTTCATGCCATTCATATTAGTTTCCATGCCATCCATATTAGCTTCCATGCCATCCATCTTAACTTGCACGCCATTCATGTTAGCTTCCACACCATTCATCTTAGTTTCGGTTACCTTTTGTGAGAGTGAAATTTGTTGCACTTGGTCTCGTAATTTTGATATATCATGTTGCATTTCTTCCTCTTCTTCATGAGTCATGTTAGAGATTTTAGGTTTCTTACTAGGTGTTTCCATTTTCTTTCTTTGGATCATCAATTAATGGTAATTATGCTTCACTATCCCCTTTGAACTTCAACCTAATTTTTCAACACAAACTTATGCAAAATTTTAAAAAGACTACACACCTTTTTTTGCTTTATAGAAACTCGATATTGAATCTATTGTATCTTTGTAATTGCGGATCTCCAAGGTTTGAAATTGCTTCCTGAGGTAGCCCTCTGAGTCCTCTTTCCAATGCCACTAGTCTGATCAAAATTGGATTCTCCAAGAAAGAGTTATTCCCAATCTCCCAAGATGACCTGATTACATAATTTTTTAGTAGAGTGAAATTGTATGACGTGCCACGTGTCACTATTTTAATCTTCAGATCTGAAAAATATACACATAAAACTACACTCCATCCTCTTTCTGTAACTTCTTAGTAAATTTCAATCCGATGCTCAAAGAGAAAGTTATGACAATTTCCCCAAGGTCACATGTTTGGAATGTAATTCAGGAGTCTGCAAAAACCCTAACTTCCTCAGATCATATCTCTGAAAATATAGTGAGACAAATTCTGAAATTTGGACCCAAGGTTCAAAATAATTTCAGCTCAAATGAGTTTTTTTTTTTAGCTTTTGAAATGTCGTAGAAAAAAGTTATATCGAAAATTCCACGATGACCGGTTTGGAGCAGCGAAACCCTAGAATCCAAAGCTCTGATACCAAATGTTATGAAACTAGCTTACAAAAAGATAGAAAAGAAAGATCAACGCCTTAGAATTTAGCTTCTTCAAGGTGGAAACATCCTTTACATTACACAAATGAACAATTCTTGGAAGATACAAATGACAAAACCTCCTTTCTATATATAGGAGTCTAAGGGGTCACAATATAATCAAAGCCAACATAACAATAATAATATAAGGGCACAACAATAACATTAGTGGGCTTCTATGGGGCACAATAATAACAATATCGGGACAATAGGGCCACAAAAATAACAATAAGGGCTACAATGAAAATAGTAATGGGGGAATCACTAGTATTATAGGGACCTAACAGGATCCACCTACTTTAATGCATCACAACTTGAAGATCAACTGAAACAAACACCAACTTGATTCAAACAGAACAGTGGGATCACTGTAACCAGAACACAAAACTGAACTCACAATACTGAATCAACACACAGAATCAACTGCAGCCCTGATCATTCATATGCCAACATGTATACACTACTTCACTTAAGGCAACCCACATGTATACGCACTTTTCTATAGAGCAACCTGCGTACATATCTCAATATACTAACAACTTGTAATTCTGAATCAGACACGGGGTTGACTAGAGTTATTCTGAAATATTTTATTAGCTTACAAAACCCTCATACAATTAGCAACATCAATAATATTTTTAACCAATCAACATGTAACCAAATTCAACTTCATCATTCAATCAGTTCTACTTCATATATTATCACTCAACCCAGATCAACATGAGGACATCATTAATAGACATCAGAGATACAGCAGCACTGATCAGGTTGATCAATCATTTATGAACAGAAACCCCTCCTTTATATACGCGACTTTGAAGAAACGAACCCACGTGTATATGTGACTTCATCGAGACCAACTTGCATATAGATCTGCAAATTTTGAACTAAAATTGCGCAGCTCTTCAGAACTTCAAAGAGACCCATATCATAATATTCAGAGATAAAACCATGTGTTAGTACTTAGATCTATTAAATCCATGAGAAGATCATACAATGGAAAGTCATTTCAGGTCTCACGATCATGATCCATCATTGTATTTAATAATTATTTCAGATCTATGTGTCAACTATGGCCCTTACAATGCAAATATACTTTATATTGAAGTATTCATCAAAAAACCCTTTCATATGTACACTTAGCACTTTGATTTTCACCTCCTTATATAGGTATAGCCTTAGCCAATACCATGGGTCAAATGCTTAGTTATGCCGATGGTATTCTTTAACGGGATCAATATCCGTTGTCGCACTCATTACTATGGGCCAATACCATGGTAAAGACCCTTGGTATTTCGAATACCATGGTGCAGAACTGTACGCGACTTTGTTTCACCAAACCTACATGTATACGCAACTTGGCCTTGACGAACCCTTGTATAGATCTTCAAATATTCACCTTCATCGAACTTATGATTATGATCTTTAAAAACTTGTCCCATCATTCTGTTATTCTATTCCATCACTCTGTCACCTCTGAAGTGACCTGTGGATTCATCTAGTTACCATATACTTGTTTTGTTACAAGTGAGTTGTCATCAAGGACAACACATGCATCATAATGCCAACAATCTACCCCTTTGAACTTGATGGAAAACATGTTGGTGTTGATCACCTCAACTTGTATAAACCTATTATATACATCAAATAACCATTATTCAAACACCAAGATACTCTCCCCCTTTGACATCAAGGGCAAAGAGCGGACCAAAGCTCCCCCTTTGGATCTGATTTGCACTATATTTTCCATGCTCCCCCTGAGCACATGTTGAATCCTCAAAAATATTTTCAAATGAAGAATATGATTATATAACTCAACTAAGTATTACTTTCCTATCACTAAGGACTCATACTTACATCAATCACCCAACCAAGTGGGGATACATATTTGACTCAACCACCCAACCAAGTGGGATTACATTTTTGACACTACCACCCAACCAAGTGGGATTACATATTTGACATGACCTCAAAATTCCATACATGACTAAATATGACAATTATTACATCATAAGTCTTCATATGACCTTTACAGCAAATGACAAATATGACATTAATAACTAAGACCAAAAGTTCTTAATAGTAGCGTAATTCAGTAACCATAATGTCAACAATGCATTATATTTTGCAAGGTTAATGCTCCCCCTAAACTTGTGCTACATGTTCATTGTCAACAACTCATTCATCAAAGAATCTTCATCAATCAGATAAATATCAATGAGAAAAAAATAACTCAATACCATATCAGCAAACTGTACCCAACAACACCAGACCACGAAAAATCAAGTCATAGTTGTCAGTAGCATGTCTAAGGTTGATCTTGAGTTTGTCCCACTTCAGAAGAAAAAAAACATACACGATTATCTGCAAAGAAACTCGTGTATATACGCAAATATACTTCATGAAACCCACGTATAGAAAGCAACCTTCTGAATTTTCACCTGTAGACTAAACAGACTAGATTAACAGAAAAATGAGGTAGAGACAAGTCCCAATTTCTATCTAGGATATTCAAGTGCTTGTCTGGGAAGAGGTTTAGCAAATATATCAGGAACTTGTTATTTGGAGGGAACATACTCCAATTTAACCTTTTTCTCAAGCACTTGTTCTCGTATAAGGGTGATACTTAATAGGAATATGCTTGGTCTTGGAGTGCATAACAGGATTTTTCGAAATACTAATAGCACTTGTATTATCACATAGGATGGAGATGGATGGAGAACATTTGATTTGTATATCTTGTAATGTTTGCATCATCCAGAGAAGTCGTGTGCAACAATATGCAATGGCCACATATTCTGCTTCCGTTATAGATAAGGCAATGGAACTTTGTTTCTTGCTCAACCAAGATACCAATCGGGGCCCCATGTAAAATGCACTTCCACTAGTGCTTTTCTAGTCATCAACATTTCTAGCCCAATCCGCATTTGTGTATGCATGAAGGGTAAGATTTGCATATTTATGATACCGTAGACCAAAGTCTTGGGTTCCTTGGAGATATTTGAATATTCTCTTTACTGTTTGAAAATGTGACTCCTTTGTATTGGCTTGGAAACATCCAACAATCCCAACTGCATCAATGATATCAGGTCTGGTACATGTTAGATAAAGGAGACTTCCAATCATAGACTTGTACTCTGGTTGGTTTACTGTGGGAGAATTAGAACGGAGGCTACATACTGTAATCATGGGAGTACATACATGTTTGCAATCTTCCATACCATACTTCTTCAGAATCTGCTTGAGATATTTTGTTTGTGAGAGAAATATGCCATCTTTTGCTTTTTTCACTTGTAGACCAAGAAAATAGGTTAGTTCCCCAAGCAAAGACATTTCAAATTCTTGTTAAATAACAAAAGCAAAGTTTTGACTCATAGATTCTTCATTACTACCAAACATGATATCATCAACATAAACAACAATAATTAGCAGTTTATCATTCCCATTTTTTTTGTACAAGTTGTTGTTTGTGGATCCTTTTGTGAAACCTTGTTGTTTAAGATATTTGTCAAGACGATAATACCATGCCCGCAAAGCTTATTTTAGCCCATATAAAGCCTCTTTGAGTTTGCATACAAGGTTTTCATCATTCCCCAAAAGGCATCCTTCTGGTTGTTCACTATATACTTATTCTTCTAGATCTCCATTAAGGAAAGCAGATTTTACATCCATTTGATAAACTTTGAAATGTCAAAAACTTGAAAGTGCAAGAAACATTCTTATGGCTTCAAGTCTAGCCCTGGTGCAAATGTTTCTTCACATTCTATACCTTCTTGTTGAGCATAACCTTTACAAACAAGTCTAGCTTTTTTCCTAATGACCTCTCCATTTTCATTCAACTTATTTTTTAATATCCATTTTGTCCCAATTACATTGGCCTTGGAACCAATTCCAAGTATCATTCTTTTCAATTTGATCAAGTTCTTCATTCATGGCCTTAACCCAACATTCATCTTTACTAGCTTGATTTACATTTTGTGGTTCAATGGTGGATAATAAACCTAGATAACTAGGAGATCCTACAAGGGTTCTTGTTTGTACCCCATATTCCTTTTCTCTTAGAATTTGAGTTTCTAGATGATTCTTTTGAACATACCTAGATGGAGCCTTTTCTTTGCCCGATGTGTCTTCTTCTTCTGCTTCATTAGTTTCTTCTTCTATATCATTGTGAGTTGATGTGGGAAAGCATTCATCATCATCATCCTCTTTTTTTGATGTTACCTTTTTGGGATCTGTGCGTGCTTTATTAATCACAACATCAATGCATTCAACAATTTTCCAAAGTCTCTTATTGTAACATTTGTATCCTTTGCCTCTAGATGAGTAACCAAGAAGTATTCCTTCATTTTTTCTAGCTTCAAACTTACCAAGTTTTTCATCATTATTTTTTATGAAACATTTGCTTCCAAAAACTATAAAATGCTTTATAGTGGGAGGCTTACCATACCAAAGTTCATATAGAGTTTTATCATATTCACACGAACATGAGCCTTGTTGAGAATACTTAGTGCGATATGTGCAGCTTCACCCCAGAAGGTGTCAGGAGTTCCAGACTCATCAAGCATAACACAAGCCATTTGTTGAATAGTTTTATTCCTTCTTTCTACCATGACCCTTTATTGAGGAGTTTTAACTACAGAAAATTTTCTTTTTATGCGATTTTGTTCACAGAAATGAAAGAATTCATCTGATGTGTATTCTCCTCCTTGGTCAGATCTGAGACATTTAATTTTTAGATCTAATTCATTTTCAACTAATGCTTTGAAGACTTTAAATTTATCAAATGCTTCATCTTTGTGTTTCAATAAACTGATCCAACACATTCTAGAAAAGTCATCAATGAATAAGATATAGTATTGTTCTCCATGAGGTGACTCTTTCCTTACTGGTCCACACAAATCAGTATGTATAAGTTCAAGAGGCTTACTTATTGATCCTTCTTTGGCATTGAATTGAACTCTGCTTTTCTTACTGAACTGACATGACTTACATATGGTACTTTCTGGTAGGGTGATGTTGGGTAGATCACAAACAGATTTGAGCCTGCTTGATTTCTTATTCAAGAGAAGCTTAGATGTCCCAACCTTATGTGCCATAACCAGTTTTCCTCTGCCTTTCCTAGGTAACAATTTTCTTGGCCACCTTTCAATATATACATATTTCTCGGGGTTCTTGTTCCTTTTGTTATGTTATTTCCTGTGTCAAGTTCACGAACCACACATTCTTTTGATCGGAATTCCACCTCATTTACTTGGTCACACATTTGGCTAAAAATCAACAAGTTATGCTTTAATCCATCAACATGCATAACAATACTAGCTTTAACCTTTTCTTTTAGAAAAACGGAACCTTTACCCTATGACAACAGGTGAGTCATTTCCAAAAGTGACATTCCTTTCTTTCTCTAAAGCATTGCATGAAAGAAGTTTATCTTTATCACCTTACATGTGTTTTGAGCATCAACTATCAATGTACCATTAATTTTCTTATCCTTCTGCAAACAATGCTATGTCGTAGCTTCCAGACTGTAACTCCTTCATTTTCCATACCTTAGAATTTGTTGATTATTGCTCATTTTGAGATGTTGGTTGTAATTTGCTCCTGTATTCAGATTCTTAATGTCCAAAGTTATTGCAAAATGAGCATTCAATTTCATATTTAAGAGGTGAGAAGTTATTATAAGTGTTCTTCTTGACTCCTATCTCATTCCTTTGTTTTCTTGCTTCTCTATTCATGATGGTTTTGTATGAAATACATTGAGCAGCCTTATGACCAAAATTATGACGTGAGAAACATTGTCCATTAAAGAAGAAATTTATGTGATCATAGAATCTATTAGTGTTGTTTACCTTTTGACTAGTGCTTCTGTTATTGTTCATCCTTGGATTAGAGTGAACATGATTTACTTGTGGAATGCCTTTATTCTTTTGTTGAGGGCTGAAGCTTTGTTGATTGGTTTTTGCTGCATTTAGATAGCTTCCGATGGTGGCTGAAGACTTTTTTGTTTGAGATGTTTCTCTATTGTATCCAAGACTTGTCTTCATAAGAGGAGAGCGTTGTACCTTGGTAATTCATCTAAGGTTTCAGATCCTTTAGCAATCTAAGAATCATAGTTTTTATTTTCTCAAGTTCCTTTCTAGACTTACTACTTCACATTCTAACTTCTCATTATTCTTTTCCTTTTCTATGAGTTGATGCTTCATTGTATCTATGGCTATTTTTTTTTTCTTTCAGGCAAATTTTGAGTTGAGTAATTTCTTCAAAGAAATCTTTTTCCTCTAAAGCATCCACAAATTTATCATTAGACTCATTAGTATTTTTCTCAAAAGCCATGAGTAATTTAAGATCTTGATCAAATTCTCCTTCTTCACTATTTGACAAGCCATCATTATCTTCATGAGTATAATAACTTCTTCTATTGTCAAACCGTCTCCTATTACTTTTTGCAACAGCCTTCCCTTTGTCATGGTTGTATTTATGAGGAGATTTAGCAGCATAATGACCAACTCTACCACAAGGAAAACATTTGAGGGAAGGTTACCTCTGAACCTTTCGGTGCCCAGTTGAAGTTTCTTTACAAATTTCACCTCATCTTCTTCTGATATATATCCTAATTCCTTGTGTTCTTCCTTTTCTTTTCCTTTTGCAGATGCTTTAAATGCGACTTCTGTGACTTCTAAGGGACTTCCTTTCCTTATTTCAAAAGCAGTCAGGATCATGTGAAGTTGAACAACAGTAAGGGTCTACAGATCCTGCTTCTCTTTAATGGCAGACACTTTTGACTCTAGTTTAGGAGTTAGCGATCTTAATATTTTCTCTACTAAATTGGTGTCCTTTATTTGTTCACCTAGATTTTCATGTGATTTACAATCTCATCTATAAGTAGAAAGAAACTAGAAATACATTCCTCATGATGCATTCTAAGAGTTTCATATTGAATTATGAGAGTTTGGAGTTTAGCACTTTTTACCTTGGTATCGCCTTCATAGCTTTAAATGATTATGTCCCATTTTTTGTGTGTTTAACTGTCTAACTTTGACAAATTTTGATTCTGTCAAACTTCCCAATAATGTATTGACAACTTTGGCATTGGTTTCATACATCTTCTTTTCTGTTGCATTTGTGGGTACTATGGTTGGATATTGGTAACCTCCTTCCACAATTGCCCAAACATCTTCTCCAAGGGACTAAATATAGGATCTGGTTCTTGTCTTCCCATATATTTAATTATTTATGTTGAAGAGTGGTGGTCTAATAGATGTCGTTCCATCTTGATTGCTCATCTTGGGGGATCTTCCTTCAAGCGATCAAGCTTCTTTTGAAGCACCTGCTTTGAAACAAATTGTTGGGAAAAATACTGAGAGGGGGGATGAATCAGTATTTTAAAAACTCACAGTAATAATTTTATTTTCTGAAATATATACACGGCTTTACTAAACACAACTCGCATATGTATGCAACTGTCGTAACAAAAACTAGCGTATGCTTAGTAAACTTGTAAAACAACTAATCCTTTATCTGTTAAACTTAAACCGGGATGTAGGATATTTATCAGGCATTTGATAAGTAATAAGTAGGTTCAGTAAGAACATAATAAAGTATCACACATAAGAAACACACGTGAACACCAATATTTATGGTGGAAACCCAATGTGGGAGAAAACCATCGTTGTTGTCATCTCAATATTCAAACTTATTAATATCAAAAACTCCTTACATTCTTGTACTGGTGTAGACTCATGTCAGTACACAAATAACCACCTGTTGAAGGCTACAACCTTCACTCATTCTCCAACTCCTATTGGAAGGGAGCTCCAAACCCCTGATCTAATTACTAGCTACTACTAGTAGGAAGCTTCGACTTCCTCACTGAAGGCTCCAACCCTCAGCAACGTGTGTGGACCACGTTTCATAAATTGGATCCACCTGATTTAATACATCACAACTTGTATATCAACTGAGGCAAACACCAACTTAATTCAAATATAATATTGAGATCATTGTAACCCAAACACAGAAATAAACTCGAAATACTATATCAACACACAAAATCAACTGCAACTTGATCATTCATATGCCAACATGCGTACACTACTTCACTTAAGGAAACCCGCGTGTATACACGCTTTTTTGTAGAGCAACCTGCATACATATCTCAATATACTAACAACTTGTAATTATGAATCAGACACAAAGTTGACTAGAGTTATTCTGAAATATTTTGTTAGCTTACAGAACCCTCATACAATTAGCAACATCAATAATCTTTTCAACCAATCAACATGTAACCACATTCAACTTCATCATTCAATCAGTTCTACTTCAGATATTATCACTCAACCTAGATCAAAATGAGGACACCATTGACAGACAACAAAGATACAACAGCATTTATCAGGTTGATCAGTCATTTATGAATAGAAACCCCTCCTTTATATACGTGAATTTGAAGAAACGAACCCGCATGTATACGCGACTTCATCGAGAGCAACCTGCATACAAATCTGCAAATTTTGACCTAAAATTGTGCAACTCTTTAGAACTTTAGGGAGAACCATATCATAATATTCAAAGATAAAAACACACGTCAGTACTTAGATCTAGTCAATCCATGAGTAAATCATACAATGGAAAGTCATTTCAGGTCTCATGATCTTGATCCATCATTGTATTCATCGATGCATAATTATTTCAGATCTAAGTGCCAATTATGGCCCTTACAAAACAAATATACTTTATATTGAAGTATTCATCAAAAAACCCTTTAACATGCACACTCAGCACTTTGATCTTCACCTCCTTATATAATTAGAGCCTTAGCCAATACCATGGGTAAAACCCTTAGTTATGTCGATGGTATTCTTTGACGAGATCAATATCCATTGTCGCACTCATTACTATGGGCCAATAACATGGTAAAGACCCCTGGTATTTAGAATACCATGGTGTAGAAATTGTACGCGACTTTGCTTCACCAAACCTGCATGTATACGTGACTTAACCTTGACGAACCCTCATATAGATCTTCAAATATTCACGTTTATGAAAATTCTAATTCTAATTTGTAAACCTTTGTCCCATCATTCTGTTATTATGTTCCATCACTCTATCACCTCTGAACTGACCTATGGATCCATCTAGTTACCATATACTTGCTCTGTTATAAGTGAGTTGTCATCAAGGACGACACATGCATCATAATTCACATCACAGTTAAACAAGTTTTGATGTGGGCGATTGGGTATTTTTACGGCTACCACCATAAAAAATAATTTCCCTCAAACAAGCCAAGAAGGATAATAAATTATCACCCAAGTACTATGGCCCTTACAAGGATTAGTAATGTGGCATATAAATTGTATCTTCTTGCATGTTCACAAGTACACCAAATTTTCCATGTTTCGTGCTTAAAGAAGGTTATAAGTGACAAGATCCCAGTTCAAACTATGTGTCCAAAATTTGACGAGGAAGGAAAAATCATATTGGAACCTGAAGCAATCATAGAAACAAGAATCTGATAACTACGAAATTGATCAATTTCAGAGTATCTCATTAAGTGGAATAACTTACCTGCTTAAGATTCCACATGGGAGGATGAAGAATCATCTAGAACTACTCAAGCATAGAGGAAAACACTTTTTTGAAGGATAGGAGCATGTTAGGTCCCTATAATACTAGTGTAGCCCCCATATTGTTATTGTTGTGCCCCATAGAACCCCCATATTTTTATTTTTGTGCCCCATAGAAACCCATTATTGTTATTGTTGAGCCCTTATATTATTATTGTTATGTATGCCCTATTATATTTTTACCCTTTAGACTCCTATATATATCAATGAGCTTTTGTCATTTGAATCATCCAAGGATTGTTCATTTATGTGATCTAAAAGGAATTTTCTCCCTCAAAGAGGCTTATTTTCAAGTCATTGATCTATCTTTTCTTTTTTTTTGGATCTAGCTACATAACATTGCATTATCCTAATTCAAAAATATTTATTTTTTATAACATTTAATAAATAATTCCACTTTCTCAACATCACATAAATACCCTTGTCCAAACTCCACAATTTGCTTTTACCACATAACAAACAATTGTGTTATAATAATCTAGACTATATCTACTTGTTTAGCTATTCTTATAATAACATACACATGACGACCACCATAGTATATCTATCACATGTATGTTCTCATATATATAATAATGATCAACTAGTAATCCTAGTCCACAGGCTTTTTGTAACGTGGAATAATTGTGCAACAACATATCAAAACATTCAAAGCCAACAATAATCAAACAAGAGCATTAACAACATCAGTTACTCATTAAATATCTTATCATTTGTAGCCCAATTATCCCTTTCTTGGTACTCAAATGATCTATCTAATATCCCATCATTTGCAACCCCTAGTTATCCCCTTTTTTTGTTGTTGGAGTGATATCAATTCTCAACTTCCAATTATCCTTTTCTTAGTCTTTGAATTAGTTTTCAAATCAATCATCATTTGTAGCCACTAGGTTTCTCTTCCTTAGTGCTCAAATGATCACTCACCATGGAATATGTCCTTCAATTAAGACTTATGCTTATAACTCATCACAGAGTTGACTATAATAGGCATAAAAAATCACAACATTGCTTTAAGGCTATACTTGAATTCTGACATCTTGTGGGCCTTATAGCCCAAATGAACCTCTCCTAGCTAATCCACCTAGACTATAATATAAGTTCATGATAGCCATCCACATTACCTAATCCATATTGAGGAATAAATACTTTACAATGTCTCTCATGCTTTAGCAACTATAGAAGTACCCATGATAAAGTCCTTGCATCCTGTTCATCCTATTTCTCATGACTCAATTAACCTTCCAACATAGACTTTGGAGGTCCCTAACCTATTGTCATATTGAAGAAACCCCAATCACCTTCCCCCCTTCAACACACAAAAATGCTTTACTTCATAAAACTTATTACATATACCCCTTTCCCCTAAAACCACACTACCCCTTTTTTCATTAGAGCTTGAACAACCCTCTTAAACTCCCATCTCTTTAACAATGACGCCTAAAGAAACTTTTGTCATGTATATGTTGTAAACCACTAGAAAATGCTTCAAAATTTGCATGTGTACCCTTTTGCCAATTTTGAAAGTTCATGCACTAGAAGATGGTTGAGTAGGTTTCAAATTAATTTCCTTAGTTTCTAGAGAGGAAGAAACTGGAAACATTTTATTAATAATTTGGTTGAAGCCCTTTAAGAGGTTAGATGAAGTAATGATTGATATATTCTAGAATTGTATTTAATATTTTTATAAAAACATGTGAATATTTTGAACAAGAGAATGAGATTTTGAAGTCCCATCTTGCATAAGTTCAATGTGTACTTCTTGCTGCACAAGAAATAGTGAAGCATAACAAAGCGTTCAGCAAAACAATGTTGAATTTAGAGAGACATTTAGTAGAGATGAGGAATTCACATTTGAAATAAAATAATGCTCACCAATCCATTGATACTAAGTCAAATAGTCTCGCTAAACTCATATAAGTATTGGAGTTGATAGATCTCAATCATGTAGCTTTAACAACAAGTCTATAACATTATCTAGATGTTATCCATGAGCTTTGGTAGAAGCACATCATTTTAGTAGAAGTACACACTTATCTATATAGAAAATTTCTCATTCACATGGTTTCATGTTATCCTATAATGTGATCAAAATACTATTTAACAACACATATTAGATTCACCACACAAAACAACACTAGCACAATGGTGCTACACTTTGTCTTCAACTTCAAAAATGGTAGATATTAGGAAGATTGATGTTGGAAATTTACAAAATCAATTGATTATTTGATTAGATAATGTGGTTATATTACACATTAGTTTCAATTTTCCATGCCATCTAATGTCATGTCATATATTGCATCAATGATTCAGGATTTATGAATAACGCATTGCTCAACAATGTGATAGGCTCGGAAAGAGCATATTATTTTATGCTATAAATTTGATATTTTTCAGTCATGCCAATTCAAATTGAGATTGGAAATACTTCCACTGGTCTTGTGAAGTGAAGCATTGTATTGCTCCTTGCTAGTTTTCATAAAATAATATAGTGACTCAACTTGGATTTTTGAAATTGTAGAGGCAATAGTCATTCTATGTGCTAGCATATTTGATTGAGTTTTCCCATGATTTATTGATTTTCATATTGATAGATTGATTGTGTTCCCAAAAGTGCTAGAGTTTGCAACATACAAATGGCCTTTTCTTCTACACAAACTTCATATTAATCAGAGTTCAATTTGCAACATAAGCACCATTTGAGATATTTTATGATGTTAAGATATATGTTTTGTAGTTTATAGTAGGCCATTGTTTCCATGCCAGCTTTTTATAATCATATTCTTGTAGAGCTAGTGTGTGATTTCCACAAACTCACTAAATAGTACAACTTCCTTACAAGCATATGTGCTTCAACATCATTTCAAATTTCTGTCATTCAAAGCCATATATCATTGTGTCAATCATGCTTTAGTTTGAAGCATATTTTTAGGAATGGATAATGTTAAGCTTAGATTAACACAATCTTGAAATCATTTAACACCCCTTTAGATATATCATTTATGTGATTGAATATAAAACATCCTTATTTAAATATGACTGGTGGACTCAAATAGTATACACTATATCAATTGAAATGTATAGGTTGTTATGGAGAATTCAGTCACTCTTGACTAGTGAGTGCATCTAGGCCACATTAATGCATTAACTCAACAATTTGCAAGTCCTTTAGACAAATTTTTAAAGTTTATTTTCTTGTGTTCATGCCGTAGAAAATTGTAACACACACCCATCTTGTAGGTTGCTACTTGAAAATGCAAGAGTGCACTAAAAATAGCCCAATTTTTTCTTTCAAATATGAAATGTATAAGATTTCAACGAGAGATCATTTGGCCATACATATGTGCAACCCAAATATGAAACCCTAATGATTTGAACCACCATTCAAGCATATATATATATATATATATTGAGATCAACATCTTTATCTTAATATTGGTATGATCAATAGTTGTGGTTGTAGGAACCCACATTAAGATAGTGTAGTTGTGATATCTGATCGGTGCCTAATTTGGCATCCTTTTACAACCCATATAATACTTTTTGTACATGTTTTTCCCATTTTCCTTTCATCCCAACACCCTTTTTATCCATCAAGATGGTTTTTTGGTCAAGGTACATGTTATCACCCCAAGAAACTCACCTAGGTTGTATATCAGTGATGCTCGGGAACATTAAAAATTTAACCAAATATAATTGGATAAATGGTGGATGAATGGAACAAATGCTGCATATTCAAGCCAGATAACCACTTCTACTATGATTGACCCCAGACATGGGTGAGCACCCCCAGACTACAAGGCTTTTAACCACCTATTACTCACAGCTTGAAGATAAGGTGATAATGGAGAACACTGACCACACCAGCAGATGCACAAGACCCTGTGATGGCCGGCTGCAACTAGTTAAGAGGTCTGTAAATCTAGTTTTTTAACGCATGGACAGGATGACAGCTCTCTATGCATTAAACAACAAAAACCCACCGACATGTTCTATAATACATGCTAAATCCTAACGCAGAGGTGGGATGACAGCCCCTCTGACGCTGAATATTCACAGCAATAGAACAATGCAAACAGGCACAGCCTTGAACAAGAAAGAGAAGTGGAAAGTGAGCAATAAACAGCAAAAGAAGCTTGTATTAGCTGGAAATGAAGACCAGACGCTGCAGGTTACAAAGTAGTTACAGTCTCCAGAAGTTGAACCTTACAACAGGGTTCTCTTCATCAAACACTCATCAT
>APFE030410346.1:0-16883 GCA_000404065.3 Pinus taeda | reverse complement strand
GAGCTTGTATGGCTTAAAACAGGCTCCAAGGCAGTGGTATCTAAAATTTGACAAGTTTATGTCTGAACAAGGCTATACTAGATGTCACTTTGATCATTGTGTTTATCTGAAAAAAGCAAAATGATGGCAGCTATATTATATTGTTATTGTATGTAGATGACATGCTTGTTGCAGGGTCTAACATGTAGGAAATAAATGTGCTCAAAAGAAAATTGGCAAATTCATTTGCAATGAAGGATTTGGGAGCTGCAAAACAAATCCTTGGTATGAGAATCACTAGAGACAGGAAAATCGCAAATTAACATTGTCTCAGAATGAGTACATATAAAAGGTGTTGAAAAGATTTAATATGCACAATGCAAAACCAGTTAGTACACATTTTGCTAGCCATTTCAAACTTAGTAAGGAAATGTGCCCAAAGACCCAACCCAAGAAGACATGTATTATATGTATAAATTTCCATATGCATCATTAGTTGGAAGCTTAATGTATGTAGTGGTCTGCACAAGGCCTCATATTGCACATGCAGTGGGAGTTGTAAGCAGGTACATGAACAATCCAGGAAAGGAACAGTGGATGGCAGTGAAATGGATTCTCAGATATTTGAAAGGTACCACAGATCAAGCATTATGCTTTGGTGGTTCAAACATTTCTCTACAGGGATATGTTGATGCAGATATGGCAGGTGACAGAGATAACAGGAGGAGCACTACAGGATATGTATTCACTGTTGGTGGAACAACTGTCAGTTGGGTTTCAAAAATCCAAAGTGTTGTTGCATTTTCAACAACAGAAGCAGAGTATGTTGCTGCTACAGAGGCTAGTAAAGAAATGATTTGGTTACAAAGGTTTATGGGTGAATTGGGCAAGGAGCATGATATGGGCACATTATACAGTGATAGTCAAAGTGCCATTCATCTTGCAAATAACTCAACATTTCATTCTAGGAAGAAACATATACAGCCAAGTACCATTTCATACGATCAGTGTTCGAAGATGGAGAGTTGAAGCTGGAAAAGATACACACTAGCCAGAACCCTGCAGATATGCTAACAAAAGTTGTAACCAGGGAGAAACTGAGAATATGCTCAGTTTCAGTTGGTCTTCAAGGATGATGATGAAAATGAGAAACAGCCAGGTCCAAAGAGGAGTCATTGTCCAGCAAATGGAGCAACGGTGGAGTTGCTACAATCAGTCTCCAAGTGGGAGATTGTTGAGTGTGGAGCCTGATTATCTTCTATATTCAAAAGTACCACCACATTGGACCCCAGTTCAAAATGGGGGCGGAAACGCCGCCTGTAAAATATTCGCTGCAGGGGGGGTCTAGGGGGTGCGGCTGTGGCCTTTGGGAGCCCCCCCCAGCAGGGGGTTTCGGGGGCAGCACCCCCGAAGCTAAAAACAGCTGTAAAATTGCCTTGTAAAAGTATAGTAATTTCTAGTCAATCTGGATTGTTCATTAGGTGGATGATCTGACGGTAGAACTTATATTTAGTTTAGGATTTTTCGCCCTAGAAGGCAACCCCTCTCTTTGTATGAGGGCATTGTATTTGAGGCTGTGAGATAGATGTGTATTCTGTGTGAGCGAGAAACAGAGAGGTGAGACTGTGAGAGAAGATAGAGGATATTACAGAGGATTTGTTGTAGGTTGTGTCTCTTCATTTTGCTGGATAATAGAAAGGAAGGACTGGCTGTTCAAGGTGGACGTAGCCCAAATTGGGTGAACCACGTATATCTGTGTCTCTCTTGTTTTGTGCGTTTTCTGTGTTTATATTTCCGTAATATTTTATGTGTTCCATTGATCCGTATTATTTAATATTCTAACAGTTCTAAGGTACTTGAAGGGAACTCAAGGCTTTGGACTTGTTATCACTCAGATCTTCCTTGAAGTTGTCAGAAGAAGGAAAGGGGTTCGAGGTGACCAAAAACCAACTTTTAAGTACAGAATCTAGCTAATCTGTACTCAGAGAGGGCTCTCTCTTTAAGATTTAGCTTTGTTTTATGAGATATTAGGCTATTTATGAAAGCTTGGGGGTTTCGATTGTGTTATGTGGTGGAATTCAGGAGCAGATGGATAGAACAGAGTATTTCAGGCCATTGGGCTATGGAGTCAATTGAATATGGCTTAATTGGATCAGGTTTTTTCAACAAAGGAGGGATTCATAGGGCAAGATAGTCAAACAAGAGACAAATGGTAACTTGAAAGGGTGAAATGGTCTTAAAAGAGAAGAAGGGTAGTTAAGAATCCTTCAACAAATTTTAAGAGGAGGGAAATTGGGTGATCACTAATAAAAAGAAATTAAGAATTTCTTATTAGATGACCACAATGATAAACTAAGAAGCAAGGAGCAGTTAAGAATTCCCTTCCTATGATAGCTTAGAAGAAAACATTTAGAATATAAACGATTTTAAAGATAGAATGCAATAAAGCACTTTCTGAAATATACCTTTTCATTTATTATTCAGATATGAAACACATGTGAAATATTAAGAAATATTAAACCAGAAAACAATAACACATAAGATATAGAATACTTATTTGTCCAACGTTTGACACATGAATCCTATAAAATTCCTTTTCTTTATTACTTCTTCCATCCAGCCATACAATAGTTGTTCAACAACAATTTATTCCAAAATAATGAGTCTACAGAAATGTCTAAGAATCCACCACAAGTACTTCGAATGAGGAAGTACTTATACAAAAATTTACAATTAAATATATCCTAACTAAGGGAGATATATTCTAGGAAGGATAACTATATTTTACATAAAAGTAGAGACAAATGGTCTCGAAGATAGAAACTAAAAGTGAAATTATGGCTTGATGTCCTTGTTTTTGTGAATGCGCTGGAGTCAGGCCCTATGATTGAGCATCTTGCTGTCTTGCTCAAAATTCTGTGCTGGTTGATTACTTTTCATCTTCTTTACTAATACTTTTTAACCTGTTCTGATACTCTTTAACCTATTTTGACACTCTTTACCTGCTTTATCCTCATTCATCTTCTTTTAACAAAATTGACTATGGTAAATAGTTCAATTTACCTTTCACCAAGGTAAATTACAAAATGTTTGTCATATCTGTCCATCAATCATCCCTTGGTATCCTAGTCCTTTGTAGCTTCCTAAAGATTTCATCAGCCTCAGTATATTTTACAAAATTTGGCTGAACTGGAAACAAATGTTTCAATTCATGCTCAACATAGAAGAGGTTCTCTAGACTGTCATAGAGAACTCTGCATGTAGGTAATGCCTTGGGTGCAGATGAACTGACTGATGAACTAGCTTGGTTATTTTCATACTAACTCAATTTATCAGCATAGTCCTCATGCCTCATCAATTTATCATTAATAACCAAAGGACTGGGAAGTCTTTTCCTTTGTAAAATGCCAAACTTTTCCATAAATTCATCAATATCCTCGTGCATATTCTGGCATTTCCTTTCCAGGTTCTGCATTAAAGCCTTTTTGGTCAAGACTTTCTTGATTTCTAGGATAGTTGCAGTTCTATCTTCAATATTTAGCTGTTCCAACTGGTACTTATTTCTGTTGTTCAAAAATTTTATTAACCTGATAGCTTCCTTAGGCTTCCCTCCTAGCTCTTCCTTAGTTTTTTGAATTTCTTGAAGAGCTACTTTCACTAGGTCAATCTATTCAAAAATGATTTGTATGGATGACCAAACATCATTTATCGATTGAGTGATGTTGGTCCAAAGAATTTTCCAATGTTTTTACCTATTGAGCCAAGCCTTTATTTTTCCTCACTTCTTCAGCAAAATTGATCTTTGAGACATCATACTTTTGCTCCAAGGTGATGAATTTTTCCTTTACCTTTTGGAGTTCAGAAACTTGGAGTTTCATCCCCTACATGGATTTGATTAATTATTCAGTTCTCTGACCTGAAATTCCCACCTGTGATGGACCTGTGCTTGTACCTGTAATAGCTTTTGCTGTGGCCAAAAGAACATTTGGTGCAAGAGCTATGGCCAAGGTTGAAGGAACTACCGTGGAGATTACTAGTACTACATTTTGAGGCTGAGAGGTAGACTCACTCTGCCTACTTTTTAGTGATTTCTCTAATTCCTTCTCAGTCTCCTTCAATTGTTCATTTAGCTTGAGGACTAGGTCCATAAGCTCTTCTTCAACCTTCTTTTCTATAGCTTCAGCAGTCTGTGGATGCATCAATGGAGACAACTTTAATTGCTTTCTCAAGGCAGCTATGTCTTCATTTTTCTTCTTTATTAGGGCTTTTGCAGCTTTTACATATTTTGGGTTATGACCCAATCCAATAATCAACTCCTCGAATGATTTAATTTTGTTGTCCTTAGCCTATGAGGAGGCTCTTTCTAACTGTAACTGGGTAGTAGTATTATTCAGTGAATTCTCTAACTTGTGTGCCATCATGGCCTTACTTGTTAATGTAGAATACACCATTTCCCCTATCTACTTATGCAATTCAATTTGATCTAGGGGGTGAATGTCCTTGGCTAAGACCTGAAAATAAGTTTTGAGGTAGTCTTCAAGTGGCTGAGGCTGCTGTACTTTGGGCTTTAAAAAACTTATCTGCATCTTACCTTCCTTGATGTCATAAGCTAATATCAACCTAGTTTGATTAATGGGAGCCATCTTCATATATTGATTGTAGACTTGGGCCCTTAATGGTTCATTTCTAGCCTTTATCTCTTTGAAATTTTCTTTGATATCTAAGGACTTGTTAGATTAAGGCTTGAAGGATGAAACTTCAACACATTGTTGTCTCTCTAGCGCTTGTCTTTGTGAACTAGAAGGTGTCTCACCTGCTGGGGATGTATACTGACTGTCTGCACCTTTTTTCCTCAAACTCCCTATAGTTTCTTCAAAAAATTCTTATTATGAATGAGGATTTAGCCTGTGCCTCTTAGCACCAGGCTGGTCTGAGGGACCACTAGCAGGGGTATCTACTTCCATGTCTCTCTTTAAGTTCTTTTCATCATTCAGAAGAGTCTACAAAACTAGGGGGTCTCCCATGTTAATTTGAGTTAGGTGGGTCTGTGTTTGAGCTTGTTCTTGAAAGATTTCAAGTTGCTTTGACATGCTTGATTGCCTTATTACTGAAGTGCTGGATTGTTGTTCTCTTCCCTGTGATGACCCTGCAAATGGTGCACTAGTTTCCTGTGAGTGCCTTTGAGAAGTATCAACTGTTGAGGCACCAGTCCCTGATGTTGGCTTTTGAGAACTCTCAGCTGGCACATGTTCAAAAGAATCCATGTCAAGTGTGCTTTCTAGGTATTTCATTACATTTTCTACAATGACTTGATCACTATCCATCTCTACAAGAGTTTCTTCTCTTCATTCATCCATATTATCATATTGCTCAATCTCTGGGATTCTGTGATGAAAATATGGCGATAGTCTATTTTTCATTCTCCTATCACAAATGAAGCTATGTGGGTCATATTTACAACTAAAACTTTTGTTTAATTTCATGTGGCTTTCTAGGATTTCTTCTGTTGCTTTGCCTGCTTCTCTATTGTTGTAGACAAAAGGGCCTAAATGATCTTTGATTCTCAACTGTGCTTTCTTCTTAGCCTTGGTAAAGTGGACCAGATATGATTTTATCATTTGTCTGTAATACTCCAACGCAAACAACCTCATTGGAACATATTTTGGTAGCTTGAATGGGGGAAGCTGAAAACCATATATCCTGACCTCTATGTGGTTCTGATACAAGTAACAGTCGCCTTCCTTTTACAGTTTGGATAGCTAAAGGATCCTTTTGATCTCATCACTAATCCTAGCAGGAGGATTTCCTGTCAGCATGGTGGTCACTTGGTGGACAAATTGGTCAATGAACTCATTATATGAATAGGGACAAGCAAAAGAATGGTGGAAGATTGAAGTCCAAAAGATAACTGACCTTGGGTTACCCTTTGTATCAAGTTTATTGACAGAAAATGGGAACTTATCATACTGATAATAGAGGATAAGGTGATAGATGAATTGTGGAATACTTCAACACCTTTTCATTTTCCAGCCTCATGAACTGGTCATGGATTTTCTCAACAATAAAAGTGGCATAATTGTAGTTGATAGCTGGGGGCTGACCAGGGGTAAAGATGGACATCAAAACTAAGGTTAATTTATCTAAATATTCACTGGTATTAGATCCCATGACTGCATCTATCATATCAACTATAATTATGCCTGTTTCTGTGAAGAAAACTAACAGATAGGAAGGGGGATTATTGGTTTGATGCTCCTTATAGATTAAAGTTTGGCACAGGTGACTAAGTTCAGAATAGGACAACTTGGATGATTTCTCAAGCAATTATCCAAGGGAAATGGGGGTGAGGGCTTGACTAGGCTGAAATTGACGCATCTCATTGATCGAGTCTGTAGTAATTGTAAAGAAGACTGTTTGATTGGGAGACATCACTGCTCTGACGTTGGGGTCATACTTTGCATGGTATTGATGGATAATGTCAGGAAAAATGTGCATAGAGGGGAGAAAGTACATTGGGAGATTGGATTCCCATAGTCCTATAATATCATTGCCATTCAAGTGATTGTCTCGGCATTGACAAAATACTTTCAGGTGGTCTTTATCCGTAGTCAAGTCTTTTATTTGAAAATCTTTATCTGCTAGAGGAAGATAATCCAAGTCATGGTTGGGGGTAGTAATAGGTGCAATATTTAGGGCAACGGGGGTTTCCATTTTGGTTCTTATGGATTCAGATAGGAAATTGGGGTTTTTATGGGAAATTGGTGAAAACAGAGGGTCTAAGGAGCTTGAATTTCAAGTGTAGTAACTGAATTATGGTTAAATTTTGGGTTTTTTTTCAATTAATTGTAGAGAAAACAAGTATTCAAAGGGTTTCTTGACGGGATTTGGTAAATAATTACTTTTAGGGATGGGCAACAGAATGCAGGTACACTGGGTGTGAATGGAGGACTCTGAGTGGCGTCGACTGCAAATTTTGAAGGTGGTTGGCGGCTAGGAGCATGAGCTGGTTGACCTTGTCATTAAGTTTGCATGGATGTATGTGTTTGTAGAATAGAATGACAAAATGATTTCTTTTGTTTCTTATACAAACTCAAAAATTTGGTGGGTTTCGGGATTAGGATGGGTGGCATCAGTGGGCGAATGATTTGATGTTTTTTCGTTTAGCAAGAGGCAGTGAGCGGTTTTCATTACGCTGCTAATGGAGGGGAGGTGGTAATTCGGGGGAGCTACACGATTCCATAGGATGAGCGATGCGTGGCGAGGGCACTATTTGCAAAACCGCTCGCAATCATGCACTAACATTCGGCCACGCAGGGCTATGCGATATGCACGACAGTCGTCAGCTCTAGGAGGCTTGATCAGATAGCTATCAAGGAGGTGATGTGGTGGAAGTTTAATGCAGGGCGGGCCTGACATGTTTAAAGTTTTTTAATTGCATCGGGAGTGATGGGATTGGTGGAAAAATCTATTAATTAATCGTAAGTGTTAATTAATCCTTTTTAATGTGGTGGGAGTCGGAGTTCTTAATTAGTTACATATTAACTAATTAATCCCAATTAAAAGTGTATTATGGTTATATTTTAACCGAGGGGCAGGATATATAAGAATTTGGATTTCTTACATAGTTAGAATAATATCAAAGTGGGAAAATGTTTATAGGGGAATTACTTAATAATATAAATTAGTAGTTAATATGACATCGAATGGAAAAAGTGCCAAGTCTAAAACATTTTCATGTGTATATTTAAAACTTAGGCAAAATGAAAATGAGGGTTTTAATGGAAAATATTTTAATTTCTCTAAGTAAAATAGAATTTTACTTTGGAAAACTTTATTAGGGAAATGAATAACTTATGAAGGGGGATGAATGTTGATGAAGGGGTTTTAAGTACTTAAGCATTATAAATTATTGGGCCGAGGGTCCGATCACTCCAATAGTCAGAGAAATGCTCTCAGCCCCTCTAACTTGATAAATACCTTGGCACTTAGGGGAAATTAGTGAAAATTTATGGGAAATGAGTAGGGCTATTAATTATTTTTGACTTTGCTTGCTTGATGTGCCTTCCATGCGATACATGCCTTTGCCTAGTGATGAAAGTAAAATATCTACACATTTAGACTTATCATTTACCACACATTTCTTCTGCTACCATCATCTACCTACCTTACTTAACCTAGCATTTTCATTTCTTTATTAGGGTACACTTAGACTGGCAAACCCTTATGAAACATTTTTTTTTTACATAGTGATGCCTATCTAAGTCTACACTTATTACATCCAAGGGCTCAAATTAAATTGTTGAGCTCCTTTTTTCACTCTACCTATCTACTTATCTACCAAGATTAAACTATTTGGTCAGATCTTTATTCTCTATTTCTACAACATGAAATTGAAAAATGAACTAGCCAAGCTTAAACTATTTGACTATTCATGAATTGTGGCATAAGTGACAAGCTGCACACAATTGTTTATTGTACAAAAGTGAAAGGTAGTGGCATTTAAACTTGCACACTTTCCTGGTCTTTTCTTTTGGTGGGGTTCATTTTCATTCATTTTTTTGATCATCTTTTTATTCTTTTCACCATTTTATTTTTCTTTTAGGGTATACCCTCTTTACATTTTTTAATTTTTTTTATTTTTTCACAAATATGGAAAACCTTTGCAACAAGAAAAGGTATGAACATATTCAAATTTCAACAAGTCAATCATGATATATGAAACCTATTGGTATAGGGGCATAACAGTGGCTCCACTTGGGGATGGCTTTCCCTGGTGGAAAATCAAGAATAGTAGATCAGTGGCCTCTTTATGGTTTTGACTGTGCTCTTCAATCTTCTTTTGCTTGCTACTTTATTGTATGTATGACAGTAATATTTCTGAAGCTCAGGGCCTTCTCTTCAGGCTTCAACTCCAAAACTTTACTGTCCAACTAACACTTTGACATTACAAAGGACATAATATGTACATGTACAAAACAAGGTAAAATTAGTAAGTAGGATCAAAGTAATGCTTTAATATCCGACCGTTGACTGGTCCTTCTTCTGCTTCTATACCATATAAGTTTTTAAGAAAATATGCATTGTTTCCTTTGAAAGCATAGATGATGTATGGTCCTTTCCATAGAAAGTCAAACTTCCCATGTTTTCCCTTATCCTCTCTTCTCGAATCCCATCTTAACACTTTATCCCCAAGGTAGAAATTCTCTACCTTGGTTCTTCTATCAAATATCTTCTTAAGTTTCTCCTGCAACACTTGGGATCTTGGGTACACCTCCTCTCTGGTCTGCTGTAAATTGATGGTCTGGTTTATCTTTCTTTGAATATCATTAGGTTCTACTTGAGCTTCTTGGAGTATTTTCATGACAGGAACTCCTAATGATGAAGGGAATACAGCCTCCATGCCATATACTAACTCATAAGGACTGGTTCCAATGGAATTTTGGTTGTAAGTCTGTCTGCCCATAATGCATTTATCAGTTTTTTGTTCCAAGTTTTCTTGTTTTCTTCCAACAGTTCTTTGATGATATTAATTAGACTCTTGTTGGAAGATTTAGCCAGTCCATTCCCTTTAGAGTAGTAGGTTATAGAATGGCCTAGTGTAATGTGATACTTGTTACAGAAACTAATTATCTTCTTTGATTTGAAGGTTACAGCATTATCAGTAATGATTTAGTGGGGCAACCAAACCTGGACAATATATTGGTCTCTAGGAAACCTATGATCACTGTATCATTGGCCTCTCTGGAGGGGGTGGCCTCTATCCATTTAGTAAAATAGTCAGTGGCAGTGAGTATCCATTTGTGTTGGCCAGAAGAGGGTGGATGGATTTCTCTAATGAAGTCAAGACCCCATTGTTGAAAAGGTTTCTCAGTGGAAATGGGTTTTAAGGGTAAGGGTAACAACTTTCTCTTACCTTCAAAGATTTGACATTTATGGCAAGAAGACACAAATTCCTTCACATCTGCAAATAAGGTGGGCCAATAGAATCTTGCCCTTAGGATCTTATCTACAATTGACTTCCAATAGAGGTGTCCACTATAGTCTCCTGCATGAAATTCTTGGAGAGCCTTGTTAGCTTCATCTTTTAATTAAAAATTCAATAAAATTCCTTCATGATTTTTCCAAAAAAGAGTATTATCTAAGATACAAAACTTTGAAGCTTTCATTTTTAAAAACCTATTCTTGGTCCTAGATAACCCTGGAGGAGCCTACAGGGTTTGTAAAACATAAATTACATTAGCATACTAAGGTGAGTCATAAAAGGCCTGGCTGATTTATGGAGTCACTATCTCCTGTTCGTTATCCAGTTCATTTATGTCCAGGGCTTGAAAATTCGTTTCTGGCATGAGTTTAGCCAATCCCTATCCCT
The DNA here is from genome assembly GCA_000404065.3 of Pinus taeda. Lineage (NCBI taxonomy): Eukaryota > Viridiplantae > Streptophyta > Pinopsida > Pinales > Pinaceae > Pinus > Pinus taeda. The sequence goes on along the minus strand of APFE030410346.1, from coordinate 6,535 downwards.
TTATCAGTTTTGTAGGTTTTATCTCTATATCATACTCTAAGATGGTAGCAATCCATTTACCCCTTTTTCCATCAATTTCACCCTGAGTTAGGATGTCTTTGACAACTGCAGTAGGCACATAAGCTATTACATGAGAGTATAATATGTAGACTCTGAAGTCTTTAATGGATTTTACAAGTGCAAAAGCTTGCTTCTCCATTATTTTGTATTTTAATGATGCATCTCTGAGTGCTTTACTAAAAAGGGTTATAGGTTTTTCACATCCTTCATCATCCTTTTGTAATAAAACAACTGCTATGGTGTGTTCTAATGCAAAAGAAAAAATGACGAAGTCTCTATCAAATTGAGGACTTGTGAGGACTGGTGTTTTGGTTAAAGCCATTTTGATTTTTTCAAATGATTACTTGGTCTCCACTGTCCATTTGATACTTGAATCCTTTCTTAGCATGTTATTTAGTAATCTAATGAGTTCATCTAGGTTAGATATGAATCTTCTAAAAAAAAATTATCTTCCATAGGAAAGCATGAAGTTCTTTAATACTTCTTGGATGAGGTATCTGTAATATAGCTTCGATCCTGGAAGGGTCAATTCAAATGCCATCCTTGGAAATAATAGGACCTAAAAGTTTACCTTCCTCCATACTAAATAATGACTTCTTTGGATTCAAAGAAATACCATATTTTCTGCATTTTAAGAAGACTTGTCTGAGATGGTCTAAGTGATGTTGATCAGATTTAGAAAAAACAGTTAAATCATCCAAATATATAACAATAAAATCATGAATTTATTTGGCAAAGGCGATGTCCATTGCCCTTTGGAAGATTGCTCCCACGTTTTTAAGTCCAAATGGAATCTTGATGTACATAAAACTACCCCATGGTGTTGTAAAAGAAGTTTTCTATTGGTCATCAAGATGAAACAGGATTTGGTTATATCCTGAAAACCCATCTAAAAGTGAAATTCTAGAAGAACCTACTACCCTTTGCAAAATATGATCCATTTTGGGTAAAGGGTAGTTATCTTTAAGAGAGACCTTATTTACATTTGTCATATCAACATATAACCTTATTTTCCTAGTTTTCTTCATAGTAGCCACCAAGTTAGATACCCACTCCGAAAATCTAATAGGGGTAGTAAAACTTACTTCATACATGCATTTAATTTCTTTCCCAATCAATGGTAATAACAAACGGTTAATTCTTCTGAGTTTTTGCTTAAAGGGTTTTTTATTTTCTTTCAGAGGTATAGTATGCTGGATAATGGAGGTGTCATAGGACTTAAAATCTTCATAACTCCAAGCAAAGACATCCTGGAATTCCCTCATAAGTTCAACATATTTTAACTTCTGGTCAGGAGGTAAAGATTTTGACAGTTTTATCATTTTTGGATTATCCTGAGTTCCCAAGTTGTACTCTTCAATATCTGCTTTTAATGGTTCCATTTTAGGTTTCTTGGGAATATCATTGGAATCAAACAGATCTTCAAGAGGAGTCAACCCTTTAGGCAGATGATTGTCTTTTAGGTTGATAACCTTTGTTTCCTCTTCAATTATTTCATATACGTCCATTTGTTTCAGGTCATGAACTTCTTTTTGTGTGAATTTTGTGGGATGAAGTGTATTAATTGAAATTTCCTCTAAAATTTTTGTTTCTACCTCATTTGTCAGATTAGAATTAATAACTATATCAACATCTATGTAACTGCTAGAAAACTCTTCATCTAAAGTTAAAAATTATTGAACTACTCATCACTATCAAAAACCTACCATTTCTTCAGATTATCATGTATGGCTGGTCTATGCCTAATTTTAGTAGTAAATTGATGATTAGATTCGAAAGGTAATTTACAGGTGCTGGCAAAAATTGCCAAGCTATGGACTTGCAAGTTGTGTTTTCTTGGGATTGTAGCAAGCTGAGTTTCCAAAAAATTATTGAGAATTTCTAGTATTGTTCCTCTATAATGCCCTAATCTAGGATCACTAGTTAAATACTTTACTTTAATATGTTTGATTATTCACTTTGAATCTCCTATGATAGATACTCTGATTGCTCCTAATCTTTTAACAAGTTTAAGACCCAAGAAGAGAGCCTCATATTCTGCCATATTATTGGTGCACTTAAAATTGAATCTGTAAGCATGGCCTTCAGCATGGTCATTTTCTAAATTGTACACCCAAACTCCTGCTCCTACCCATAGTTTATTGATTGAGCCATCAAAATATAAATGCCAAAGAATTTCATGCTCATAACTAGTGTTAGAGGTGGTAGGAATCTGTTTAACAATGGGGTCTCCTTTTTCATTATATTCTGATTTTTCTTTGTTATCTGGTTTTTCCTGGATGTGAACACTTGATTTTTCTTTTTTAATTTCTTTTGGTCCAGCTGCTAAAACTTCTAAAGTGTTGGGAGGATTGGTTTCTGCATTATAAAGAATGAATGAGTCCATATCAAAGTGTACCGAGTAGATGGGGAAATTTTGGGTTTTTTCCTAACTACTTACTACATATTTCATCAATGTTTCTTTGTATAATTTCTTTCATTGGCTGAAAACCGAGACAATAGCATATGACATATCCAATTGAAGAGATCCCTGAAGCTTAGCACCCCAGGATTTGGACAATAACATGCCATATTTTGCTGGTATATCTGCTACCACTATATCCATTAAAATTGTTTTTGCAGGGTATTGAACCAATGAGACACACAAGTCTTTTATCAATCCTAAACATATCACTTGACTAGAATCAAAAGAAAACAAATCTTTGTATGGTCTAGTGATGTTTAAGTCTAGCTTTTCCATTACAGACTTGGGCATGAAGTTATGAGATGCCCTAGAGTCAAACATGGCATTGTGAAGGATCTTATCATGTATGTTTAAGATCATATAGAAGGGAGGAATTCCTCCTTCCAAATATTTTCCATTCACTTCTGGGCCAAAGATTAATTAGGGCTGATCATAAAAAACATTAACTGAGTCTTCAGTTCTAGTAATTTTCAGAGATCTATTGATTTGAGTTTGGTAAGCATCATGTTTAGCTAATTCAGATAATGGGACAAAAATTTTCAACTTACCTACTTTAGTTTCGATATTAAAGGGTTTTTCTGTTTGGACTTTTGGATTGTGAACAACAGTATTCTCTTTGTTTTCTGTGTTTTTCTCCTTTTCAGGAGTGGGATCATGATTTGATGATTCTCCTAAATCAACTTTAGGAGGTTCTTCCATAGTTCCCTTGGAAAGAAGGGGAGTGGAGGGTTGTTTATTATTTGGTTGATTATCAGAGACATCTTCAATTATTGGGTTAGAAGGATTAGTGTTTGATCTAGAAAAAGAATATGTACAGGTGTGGTGACTATCTTACCTTTTATGGGCTGTTTTGGAACCTTTTGCTTGTTTGTTTTAGGAACATCAATTCTCCTACTCCTTAGGTTGTATTGCTTATGCACCTCAAAGATGGTTGTGTCATATCCTTCTCTAAAGTCGAATGATTCACTTGTCTGAGTTTGAAATTGTTTAAGAATGTAGGCCTCTTGATCTTCTTGGGTCAAGAAAACTTCTCCTTCATTATTGATTCCCATCATATTTATTTGAGTATCTTCTATTGGATCTTCAGAGTTGGAAGCTTCTGCATAATTCTCCTGGAACGGGGGTCTAATGTTTTGGTTTGGACCAGTCTTCCCAGGGTTCTAGTTTTGATTTTTTCTAAAATTAGGATTTCTCCTTTTGTTGATTGGCTGACCATCCCGAGGAGCTTTCCTTTCAATTGTTTCTACTTTGTCTCCTAGTCTATCCATCCCTTTAATTATGGCATCTAGCTTCTGTTCAAAAGGTGAGGCTTCTTCCTTTAATGGTATTCTTCTTTCACTCCTAGCCTTGGCTCTTTTAAACATTAGGTTGGATTCAACACTGACTGTTATGCTTTGCATATCTTCCAAAGTATGAGGAGCTTGTTCTCTCAGCTGGAAAGCCATATCAGAATCAAATCCATCTGGGAATTTGATTAAGACTAAATCAGGTGGGGGTCTGAGGTTTTGAGGGATGGCTTTATAGACATTATTGAATATGGTGCAATAATCTTGCACAATTTCTTGTGTTCCTCTCTTCAGGTTTTCATACTCAAATAGAATCTGAAGAGGATCTTTCTTTTTCTCCCATCGGTTTAGGAATTGTCTATAGAGGGTTTCTAGGCTGTCTATACTATTTTCTACTAAACCTCTGAACCAAGTTCTAACTTCCCCAGTTAAACTCTGAACGGATATTCTCATTTACGCATCATCAACATCTATTTCATAAATTTCAAAGTAATCAGTCATCTTCTTGGTGTGTTGTTGGGTTGTATAGTTATTAGTACCAACAAATTGAGTGATCTTACTTTAGTAATCTTGGGGCATGGCACCTCGGTTTGCTGGTAGTACCAGGGGGTATACCTATTTGCCATTGTTGTAGGTAATGGTGAAACAATAGCTGGGGTTGGAATAACAATAGGTGATTGAGTTGTGGATGGAGGGCTAGAAGGGGTGGTCTGATGTTGAGTGGCTTAAGGTTGAGATCTCTGAGGAAAAGATGATGAACTTGCAATAACAGTTGTGATTACAGAGGGATTGGATGTTCCTTCAGTGGTAAGATCATATTGTGGTGAGTTCTACAAATGCCTATAAATTACAAATTAGCTGCTTGAAGCTCTAATTCTCAGATGAACTCTGGGTCTTGGACTAAGTCAATTAATTCAGAATCAGATGAAGTCCTAAACAAAGAGGTCTCAAAGTATTCATCAAAGGGTTGGTCTTCATGGTAAATCCACCTAATAGGACAGGATGATGGTTTGAAGGTGGGTCGAGGACTAAAAAAACTTTCTTGTCTCCTAAGAATTCTAGGGATCAGATTGGAGTTCTCAAACACTTGTGGTGGATTGGGATCAGGATTAGCTTTAGTGTAATGAGTCCTTTTTGAAGCCAGTTTTTTAGGTTTTCTTTTTTATTTTCTTAACTGATATCAAATAAACAACTTCTATTATTTCTTTAAGATGCTTTAGATTTAGAGTTTTAATTTTCTTAAAGATTTGTTATGACTGAGGATTTGGCTCCCCGGTGTGAGTCGCCACTATGTTATCACTCAGATTTTCCTTGAAGTTGTCAGAAGAAGGAAAGGTGTCTGAGGAAACCAAAAACCAACTTTTAAGTATAGAATCTAGCTAATTTGTACTCAGAGAGGGCTCTCTTTAAGATTTAGCTTTGTTTTATGAGATATTAGGCTAGTTATGAAAGCTTGGGGGTTTTTATTTTGTTTGTTGGTAGAATTCAGGAGCAGATGGATAGAACAGAGTATTTCAGGCCATTGGTCTATGGAGTCAACTAAAGATGGCTTAACTAGATCAGGTTTTTTCAACAAAGGAGGGATTCACAGGGCAAGATAGTCAAACAAGAGACAAATGGTAACCTGAAAGGGTGAAATGGTCTTAAAAGGGAAGAAGGGCAGTCAAGAATCCTTCAAAAAGATTTAAGAGAAGGGAAATTGGGTGATCACTAATAAAAAGCAATTAATAATTTCTTATTAAATGACCACAATGATAAACTAAGAAGCAAGGAGTAGTTAAGAATTCCCTACCTATGATAGTTTAGAGGAAAACATTTAGAATAAAAACGATTTTAAAGACAGAATGCAGTAAAGCACTTTCTGAAATATACTTTTTCGTTTATTATTCAGATATGAAACACATGTGAAATATTAAGAAATATCAAACCAGAAAACAATAACACATAAGATATAGAATACTTATTTGTCCAACATTTGACACATGAATCTTGTAAAAGTCCTTTACTTTATTACTTCTTCCAGCCAGCCATAAAATAGTTGTTCAATAACACTTTATTCCAAAATAATGAGTCTACAGAAATGTCTAAGAATCCACCACAAGTACTTCAAATGAAGAAGTACTTATACAAAAATTTACAGTCAAATATCTCCTAACTGAGGGAGATATATTATAGGAAGACTAACTATATTTTACATAAATGTAGAGATAGATGGTCTCGAAGATAGAAACCAAAAGTGAACTGATGGTTTGATGTCCCTGTTTTTGTGAATGAGGTGGAGGCAGGCCCTCTGATTGAGCATCTTGTTATCTTTCTTGTAATTCTGTGCTTGTTGATTTTTTCATCTTCTTTACTGATACTCTTTAACCTATTCTGATATTCTTTAACTGCTTTATCCTCATTCATCTTCTTTTACCAAAATTGACTATGGTAAATACTTCAATTTACTTTTTATCAAGGTAAATTAGAAAATGTCTGTCATATATGTCCACCAATCATCCCTTGGTATCCTAGTCCTTCGTAGCTTCTTGAAGATTTCATCAACCTTAGTATATTTTACAAAATTTGGCTGAACTGGAAACAAATGTTTCAATTCATGCTCAACATAGAAGAGGTTCTCTAAACTATCATAGAGAACTCTGCCTATAGGTAGTGCCTTGGGTGCAGATGAACTAGATGATGAAGTAACTTGGTTATTTGCATACTGACTCAATTTATCAACATA